>VYYI01002055.1:0-16314 GCA_021029175.1 Bilobella aurantiaca
AAAAAAAAAAAACTAATTGGGTTGCATGTGCAAACAGTGACAAAAATAATGGGGTTTAAATGTTCTACTACAAAAAACTGCAAACGTTCCCAAACTTTTTTGTTTAGATATACTTGCTGTTACTTCGGAAGTCAATGTTGACCACTGCAGTCTTATGTTTATTGAGCAATTTCATAAATTTGCACAACCCGACATTCCGAATCCTTGGAAATCATCATTTAAATCACAACCGGCCATCAACATTTAAAATTATTCAGCAACAACACAACGCATCATCTGGTTGTTTACTCAGCTCGAACATTTTTGGTCGCAACGGAAATCGACCTGCCAAATCATATTTCTAGTTAACCTACCTTCAGCAAGCTTCGGTGAAACACACCAATGCAATGGCTTGCGTTTCTGCACTCGTGTAATTCTAATAACCTCACTTCTGCATGCTATTGGCAATTTACCTACTACATTTGGGCATCAACTCACAACACATCCATAATTAGTGAAGACACTTATTTTGTCGATTGCTACCTACCAGCTAAGATACAAGATCAACAAATTCCGCCTTCTCGAAACTTTCCTACCTTTGAATTACGTTTCATTGATGGTAACATGGAACTACAAACAAAACAGTTTCAACCCTGCATATCCTTAATCACGCTAGTAACTCAACTACGTCCAAAAGATCTCGAAATGAACCTATCAGATACGATATCGTTTCTTGTCAATTAGCCGAACTTGTCAGTAAAGCTTGTCCTATCCGTTGGAGCATTTTGGGACAAACGTCAAAGGCAGAAACTGCGGCAATGAATACAGGAGGAGAAGATGGAGACATTTTTAGAGGAATAATATACGGCGCTACAAAAACACCCAACTATGGAAACTTGTTGCACGAAGTAATCAACATATTTAACTACACTGTATTCAACAATCATACCGAACCGACGGCATTTAGACTTAACTCAAAAGTGAAAAGCGTTGAGCGGCGATTGATGCAGGGAATAACAGTTGCAAACGAATTTTTTCCACTTTTCAATTTTATTCTATTCAATTATAGCTGGAGTCGCTATATCACCTTTGTAGGCTTTCTCAATCCATTTCCTGAAAACTTATGGTCAGCTGTGTTTGCAACGCTTGCCGCAATTACAATATACTTGTATTTTGCAATCAAACTCTATAAGCTGACGGATACACTATGTTTGCAATCAAAGCACTCTTAGAACAAGACTTAAATTTAACAAATAAGCTATTAAATTTACTTCTAGTTAATATCCAAAATTCCTCATGGATAATTGCAATTTGGTAGGTCAATGGGTCCTCGAACACCCTGATGGATAATGGATGGAAAGAGAAAAAGGGAAGGACAAATCCAAAAACGGGACTCGTCCTTTGTCTTTCATGCGTTTCCAAATTTGCTAATTTGAATACCTCCGTCAATTTTTAGTTGGCTAAAATTGTGGGTGCAGTGTATTAACTAGGAATCGATGAATCAATTCCCAATTTTCACGTCAGATTGAAGGTTTCTCAAAAAAAAAATAGTTCCAGGCCCATCCTAAGATGGCATAAAACTTTTAATGTTATTTTGCATCCTACCGTCTAAAGACTGGTTTGTTTGAATAATTCTTTTCAGTGTTTCAAAAAAAATTCCTTTCACACTGATGAAATTAAAACGCATATGGCAGTTAAAACTGATTGATTCAAAAAAATTGAATTGAGGCAAATTTTCTAAATTCTAATCGAAAAAAATCCCTCTAAAACTTCTTTCCAGTAGCATAAGCATCAGGATTTTAGTTTCAATTACTTTATTGTTCAATTCCTTGCCCCTCATCATTACTTACGGCCTTTTGTCATACTATTTAATATTCAAAAACGCTTAAAATTTTTAGCCAAGGCAAAAGCTGATTCAATAGCAAAATAGCAAAGCAGATGGCCATCTGTAATGTTAACTTGTTTAAGTTAATTTTAAATTCTAATGAATCAGCAACTGAAAAACAAATTAAAAATCAGAGCAAACGATTGTATGACCTGAAGTAAAAATGTGTTTTTTTTCTGAAATTTTTTTTACACGACACTACTCCAAGAGTTTAAAATTATTAACTGAATAAATCCAGAATCAACGTTTCATACATCTATTCAACAATATAAAGGTTCAACGCTTTTGGGGAAAATAAAAGTAGGAAGAAAATTTTCAAAAGCATTTGATAAACAAGTGAATAATTTGAGTTGAAAATGAAAGTCTTGTGTCTAATAGTAGTTGTTGGTTCATTTCACAAAAGCTGTGCTCAGGTATGAAAGAAATAGTTAGAATGAATCACAGAGAGTTAATTTAAATTCTGAATAAAGCTCAATCAATCGCCTTTGGCAGATCCACTCACCAACCTCTACTTTGAGTTGTTCCGTAAGTTTTTTTTTCCAAAACATGTTTTTTTTTTATTAATAATGTTTCTTGCAAACATATGTTTGCAAGCTATTCCCAGCAAAAAGTAATTACTCCATAGAAAACCCCACTCAATAGTGATCTATCCAATTACGTCTATAGAAATACAGCATTCGTATACAAGTAAAATATTTCAGCTACCATTGCCTTTATGTGTATAAGCCAAACAACCTCCTTCTGTTCTGGGATTTCTTAAGCCAACTGCGTTTTTGTGTAGTTTATACCGACTCAATTTATTTTATTGTTCGATAAGAGTTGAAAAAATTTGTGTTGCCCACCTCTAGCGCTGAAAGTCAGGTAAATATCTGAGTCAAAATATCTTCCCTATCCTGTCTCTTGCCGGAAAAAAAATTGGAGAGAGACATGCATTGGGGGAAGCAAAAAGGAGATATGCGAAAATTTATATTTCCTCTTCTTCAGGTTCTCGCGTAAATTTGTCACTATATTGGAGAATATGCGATTTGTGTATTGTCATTCCTTTGCCCTATGCTTCTGCGTTCTACAAAATAATAATTTAATTGAAAAACCAAGTAACATTTTATGTGAACTGAATATTGTCGAAATTATTTTACAAACAACATTTTATGTAAACTTAAGTCGAAATTGTTTTTACATACAACATTTTTAGCTAGCACTTTCTCCGGAGGAGGATCGGAATATTGCGTTGACATTACATTGTCTCGAAATACAGATACGGCTGTAAGAGCTGAGTCATATAATTTTGAAAATATATATTTTGATAAAGTTTGGAAGAAAGAAATTTGTTGTCGTAAACAGGAATTTTGAATTAAATTGGTTTTCAGCCCACGGCCCGTAGTCCGGGGGGTTAGGACCCTTGTCCTAACTTGGGTAGGTACTAGAGATCTAATTTCAGCACCAGCACAGCATCACAGTAAAAAAGTGGTGATGTGGTAGTGGTGAGTGGAGGCCTGGTAAGTTGCGGTTGTGGAGAGTGAAGATGGTTGGGTAAGCGTAGGGTGGTGTTCAGCCTCTGCTTAAGCAAGAGGCTCCTCGGTGGTCAACCCCACGTTCACTGCCCAGCAGAAAGTCCATCAGCTTCAGACCTCGGAACTTCCCAGTCCAAACAGGCCGAGACCACCCTACCACACTCACTAGCACCGTGACCAGGTCAATATGGGAATGTCAAAAAGCATCATAAAAAATCAATTTGGTTTTCAGCTACTTGCCGAGTCTTATCCCACGTTCAAAACGCAAATCACGTGGATTGCTTTCGCCGTATTTGAGAAAGATTTGGCTTATCAATATGGTACATTGGCAAACACAACTTGCGGCGTGAGTCGATGTAATCCATATATGTTTTATCAGCATTGTAGCTTACAACGGTATATATTTTTAGTTTAGACTCCAGTCATTCTTTCACTTCCTGGATGACTTTGTCAACGGTGTCCAAAACCAATTCATGATGGACTTGGTACTGAATTTCAGTATAATTGTGTTTGGTTTAATCGATGGTAAAGACGGTAAGGTAACAAATAACAATTTGTATAAATATATTTCTGTACTTAATTAATGTAGGATTTGTTAAATGGAAACGTGAAATAATATATAAATATCTCGGTTTAATATAAGCTTTACAATCCTGACTTAAGAGTTGTTCTTTAAATACAAATGCCCACAACTAAATTATGTCTAAATTACAGGTAACAACTTTGTTTCCGCAGCAGACTTCCTTGCTTTTTGTTTCAATTTGTTCCTTTTTGACAATTTCAATTGCTATCTCTACCCGGCTACACACAGCGGTGGATTTCGACTTGAGGCCTTCAAAGTTGCAAGCAATTCATCGATTTTTCTTTTTGGTATTAATTCTGGAAATTGTGCTGGGTAACTATGGTGACAGTAAAGGCAAATTTATTTTCCACATGTCTATCGAGAATTAAACTTTCTCTAAAATTAACATACCTCATATTACCAATTATTTTTTATTTGGCCTTCCCCAACCACATCAAAATTTAAAATTCTACTATTATATTATATCTAATATTAAATTATTATTAACAAATATATAACAAAATAAGCCCGTCCTAAACCAAGCAGATCTCTTTTTATGCTTTATTCCTAGGACATGCAGATTTGAGCAGAGTTTAGCAAATAATATTTTAATGAGCCCACGGCCCGCAGTCCGGGGGATTAGGACCTTTGTCCTAACTTGGGTAGGTGCCGAGATCTAATCACGGCATCTGCACAGCATCACAATAAAAAAAAGTGGTATAAGGGCTAGGCAAGGCCCGCCATGCCTCGGCCTTTAGAAAACAAAACAGGGGCCTTTCGGCACGCAACACGGCCTCTACAATGGGCTTTCTGGCCCTGAAACAAGGGTTTATTGACCCGAAACTACATGCAAAAAGAGGGGAGACCCTTAACCTACGGTATAGGCCACCTAGGGCCTTAGACTAAATATACAGAGGCCTGAAGGGCCGAACAATTAACAAGCATCTCTAAGGGCTCATGCCCAGACGAAAGAAGGGACCCTTAAGGAAAGACCACTCCTGGCCTTGCGCCTTTCCAGGCGCACAAAGCCACTCCTGGCTCGAGGGGATCAAAGGTCACCGATACTGACCTGGACGTTGTCAGGTGGCAGAGCGTGTCCACAGCAGCTGTTGCCCGGCTAAAGGTGGGAAGCGGTCTGCGAGTTGAGTGGCAGAGTGATCTGCTTCTCCCCTTCTTCAGGCTGGATGCGTCTCTTCACTTATGGGCACTTCGCCCTACTTCTATTTAGCTAATTAACTAATTAGTAAGGGCCATGTCCTTACAGTGGTAGTGTGGTAGTGGTGAGCGGAGGCCTGGAAAGTTGCGGTCGTGGAAGCTGAAAATGGCTGGGTATGCGTACGGTGGTGTTCAGCCTCTGCCTAAGCAAGAGGCTCCTCGGTGGTCAACCCACGTTCACTACCTAGCAGAAAGTCAACTCGACCCTCCCCTACTCACTAGCACACGCAAACATTGACCAGGCCTATAGGCAAGTGTTAAAAAGCAAACAAAAATTCCCAAAAATTTTCAACTTTAATTAGCGATGCTGCGCAAAATTTCTTTGTTCCGTGATACAATACTTTTGATATATGTTTAAAGTTGTAAGGACAAGCTAACTCACCAGGGGTATATAACAGAACTCAAAGCAAGGTTGGTTGCTTGGTTTTATGCTTGCAAACCCGCCACAACATGCTGCTAATACCTATTCTGTGCAGTGGAGCTAAAGCTAACAATCATATTTAGTGTTATGCAGTATTAGAATGCGAAATTGAAAAAAGGACGCCTCAAAGCTATTATACATGAGTTACATTTTTACTGGAAGCAAGTCTTATGTCTATATATTCTATTGTATTAGAATTTAGTAAACATAAAATAAAATCATGAATTTCTCAAACTACGGTTGCTGTCTGCTGGTTGTCTTGTAAGTTTGAAACGCCTTTATCTTGCTCTTGAAAAGTCTTTGCAAATTTTCTTGACCTCTGATTTTTTACTGTAGCACGAGCGTAGGGTAGAAGGAAAGGAATTGCCACAAAATAGAGTATAAATACTCCAGTGTATACAAAATTCACTAATTGTGTAACACATGCTGACGCTGAATTGTCCATAGGGGATGTCAAGGCCAAAGAGAATCCAATACTCATGAATGTCACAGTCTCTATCCATATGAACCAAAAAACCTGTAAATAGAAAAAATGCAAAGATACAGTATTGTCTAATGTACCAATTTCAATTGAGTACATCTTTTAGTTTACACAAGCAAAATCTATAAGTTGAGCATATTCGATTTAATTTTGCTTAATATATTCGCAATTATTTTGAAAATGTGCAGCAAATTAAATTATGTAGTTTAGAATTTTTTGTTATGGTAGCCTGTAAGTCCCACAAAAATTACAATTATAAAAAAACTTACGCTTTTACTCCTTAATTTGCGAATTGACAACGTACTTGCACCCCTTGAGTGTTTTGCATTCATGCCTATATATAACTATATATATTCTATATTATGCTGTTCATAATATAAAACCAAATTATACGAGTATTGCGTTTATAAGTATTGGAAAATTAAGCAGTATGTAAATTATTGCCCATCATTGCGCCCTCGTCAAAAAATCTAAACTAGTTCTAATATTTAATAAAAGCAATATAAATAATAAGAATAATTATATTTATAATATACTATACGGCAATTTTATGCAGATATTTGAGGACCTATAATTAAAAAAATTATCGGTCGATTTCTGATGTAAATTTTCAGTCCTAAAATGTCATGGGGTGTCATAAATGATGTCCAGAATTTCGTGTAAATTGTACGCCCCAAATAGAACACCCCATTTAAAAATAGTTTTCTTAGAATTCAGAATTGGTAATTACGCGGTTTTTGACTGAAGTTAACTTGCTAATGGTACTCAAATTTTTTCAAATCATAGTTGCTATATATTTAAGAACATTGAAAACAAAATTGACATATAACTTATTACATTATCGGTTCTCAAATACCACGACATGCTTTAGGGTCCTACTGTGCTTGACTTACCCACAGTGGATGACTCATTGGAAAGAACACTGTCGCCATGTAGCCGGAAAGCGTTCCCCAAAATGATAGTCGACCAAGTTGACCAGTAGTTTCTCTACCTCGTCGAAGTCTATTCAAATGATATGAATAATCTACGAGCGTAAAACCAAGTCTTGGGATCGATATGGCACAAATTCCAAGTATTGCTGAAGAAGCCGTCGAATACGGTCCCAACGCACAGCGGAGTGACATTATAAAGTATGCCAATCCCATAGTTCTCGAACCTACGGAAATAGTATTTGAAAATCATTAAAATATCTGAATAAATATTTTTATTTGAATAATTAAATACTACATACCAAAACTTGAAATCATGCGAAATCCAAGAAATGTTCTTGAAACTGGTGTATATACGCCCTTTCGCACCGAAGTTTCAACCATGTCACTCCTTCCGGGTAGATTTGCAATGGTCATAACCATGAGAGAGAGGAAAACACTGGCCAGGGTCAATGACCCTTTTTCAAAGGTCATGTCATTAATAGTTTCCATAAGAATGACTAGTTGCAAGGTTGCCATGGGCGCAGATTGGAAGAAACCCTGAATTCGCGATAAATTTTGGGCAAATTCTTCTATGGCGAAAAAATGAACACTGAACACTGGTTCATTTTTGGCTTTCCAAGCAGAACGGAAAGAATAATATGAACTGTAAGGCAAAGAAAAATAAATGTAAATAAAACAAACTATGCAACTTCAGCAACAATTGCAAGCTACAGATTACGTTATTAAAAGCGTTGCAATACTTAATATTTGGCTTAATTTGTCAGTTTTTCTGCTAAGATTGTTTTCCATACATTTTTTTTTAATTATTTACGTTACTTTTATGTTTCTGCAATGTTTTGACGTACCACAACATTGTTCCTAAAGGTGGAAAGCAGTTGACTAGGATTTGCACTCGTCGGCCATGATTAAATAAACGGTCTAGGCGATCGTTTCTGTAAAATTCAAGTTTTTTTTTAATTTGTCATTTTTTTTCAAAATTTTTAAACTTACTCTGCCCTGTTGAATCTGCTCAAAATTCCAAAACTGCCCATGACTAAAATGAAAAACGTTAGGGCTGAACACCACTTAAAATTGTAAGAAGATCCCTCATCCAAGTAATAGAAACAGAGGAGAGTGACATCAACTCCAAAACTCAAAATGTGGGTTAAAAATACTATAACGGTAAAAATCATGTCCTCGGATCGGACTCCAGTGGAGTTCTGCGCCGAAATATTTAGGCAGTCGCCGGATTGTCGCCGCTTTGGATTGTTTTCGGCTGAATTTTGCAATCCATTTTTTGGCTGTTGCTCTTGTAAGGATTTCGCAAGTTTTCCGATATCCAACCTATCATCATCAGAGTCATATCCGAAAGACAGGCTTGACCTTTGACCTTGCGCTGATTGGCTAGATGACCTTTGACCAGATAGATTTTCGACTGATTTCTCAATTTTAATACTGTTTCTTTTGGCTCGCTCAAAACGTAAGTCGAATTCAATTTCACTTTCCTCGTTATCAGAAAATGGGTTAATGCCCCTCTGTATTCGAACGCTTTCAATGTCGCCGTCATTATTATGCTGCGATGCAATGGCCAGATCCAAACGGTTTTCTAAAAACCAAAAATAAAATCAACACAATATGAAAAAAAAGGAAATAAGTTTTTTTAAACTAGACATATTTTGTAGTTTCGTTAAAAAAAACCCAAACACCTTTGCATCATCATGCTTTAAATTAAAAATAATTTTGAAGAGAATGCTACTACAATTTTTGAATTCTAAACACAGATAAATCAATAAAACTTAAAATTTATCAAAACTTTTATGTTAACTAAATAACACCTTAGTAATTAACACATTAACCAACTTGAAATCGGAACTTAAGATTAGTTACCAAGATTAGCAAATGGATTGGTCGGCAACATTTTTTGTGGTCGCGAGAAGAGTATCTCCTCCTTTTCTTCTTTCTGTTGGCAATTTCTGACTTCCTTCTGTTCAAACGATCCCATTTTTAAATTTGTATATATTCAGCGCTTAAATAATGGAGCGATTTCAGTATTTGCGTCACTTTGTCATCACATTGCAAATGACTAATGTCCATTCCTCATCCAGAACACACACGGTGAGAGTTTTCAAATTGTGCTACTATGTCACAATGCATCCAAACGGAAGATATTTTTCTATAGGTAAAAACCGAAAACCCGCAATTTTAGTGTTATAATATGGAACACAAATCAAAATAAAACATTAAATTTACACTTTGAAGTTTACACCGCCATGCGCAAACAAAATGATTTGTTTAAGACGTTATTGCGATTTCTGCAATAATGACACTAAAAGAGTAACTGAACTTGGGGTAGGATGCTAATTTTTTTTTTTGTAAATAATGGATAAGTTAAATTAACTACAAAGATAGGCAGAAGCACTTCCTCTAGAGGTAATGCATGACTGAGTTTATCTGCTGTTAGTAAATTTAGTGGTTCTAAAAGTCTGTTAGTTTCATGAGTAGCCTTGATGTGGCATGGAAATCCTCTGCAGTGAATTAGCAATGATAATGTAGATTAGAATGATTTCTATGCGGAGTCAGGGGAGAAGGTGAATTTTTCTATTGTGTTTAAACTCCCATTTTGCCACTGCTATTTGCACAGAGGATGAGGGTGGAAAAATTGGCATTGTTCACTTGCCAAAGCATTTCGATTATCTCTCTCACAAGCGTCTCTTGAGCCAAGTTTCACCTGTATCTCACCTGTAATTATCATGTCAACGATTATGAGTCGTCAGGCCTCATAAAACTATTGCGTCGTTTAGTGGAGTCCAAGCGGAAATGAGGCATAATTTGCCTTGGATGAAGATACGGCTCAGCAAGAGTACCTACGCTAGTAATTGTAAAAATACATTGACCACACTTATTTTTGTTTTTCTGCGTTGTATGCGTGAGTTAACTTCTGCTATCAATGAGATGCTTTGTCGTGTCAAATAAAGTATTACCTTAAAATACTTAAAAGTACTTATAATTATATATAGGCATATTTTATGAATGTTTTTTCTTCCGTGTAGAAATATCGATGCAACTCATTTAAGTCAACAATTTCTTTAAAATAACAGAAACATTGCCGTAGGATTGGTTCATCACTATTGGGCCTGAACCGGAATAGACAAACTTTAGCTTAGCTACTTTAGATAGGTATGTATAGTAGAATAGTAGAAAATTATGATAAGTCATGGTAGTGTAGAAAGAGGTTAGTACATAATTTGCATTTCTGATTCTTGAATTTACTTAGGGCCATAATTAGTTTTAATCATACCAGTAAATAGGTTAGAAAACTGAATATCAATACTTTTTGGGTGCCTACTTTTTGGTCTTATTTTTTGTTCCTTTGTGTTCCATTTGTTCTTTTCTTGTTTTTTTCTGCAATATTTATTTTCGTGTTATGTTTTTTTTTTCAATTGCATTTGCTCTTCAAAATTACAACTGCGTAAAAAAAAATTACAAATGCATTATTTATTTCTTAAATGCATTAACTAGATTAAACTACAATCTTGCCTGAGTCAAAGTCAGGGTCTAACCCCCCACCATTTCGGCACCCTGGTTGAACCGAAAAATGATTTTTATGGGATTTTCATTTGTGCCATATAAAAAACAAAGTACTTCAGTACGCTAGGTTGTGTTATAACCAGTGTGTAACGAAATTACAAAAAGTATGGGGTTTGTGCATTTGAATCCGTGCCAGATTTAAATTGCAATTGATGTTAAATATGAAATTGAGACTTAACACCAACTGCAATTTGCAGAAATAATTGTCTCGGTTAGAAAATCCACACTCTGAAGTTCAAAATTAAAAAAGCAAGTTATATGTTACACTACACTTGATTCTATTATTTTTTGAATTTAGATTGGATGCTAGGACAAGGGTCGGGTTAAACGGTACGCAATACAAACCTATTTTCATCAATTTTGTCTTACGATTTGTTAATGATCAATTCCTTAATTAAAGCCTTTAATTTAGTTTTTAGAACTGGTATAAGGCGGCCAAATTTATTTTTAATAAGTAGCGAACACTAAGCAAAACCTATTAATGTTTTTGTTCCGCCGGTCCGTCCGTCGGCTTCGCCAATAGACGGAATCACCACCGCTTCAGTTGGACCTTTGGGAGTTCACTGTCGTGTCGGATACGACCGTGCAAAATGAAGCGGCGTTGTGTGCACCGTTATCCCGCTACAACGACGGTTCAAGGCGTCGCCCTACGACCAATTGTATCCTTGCCATGGATACATCAAGCTGAAGTGCACGCTGTTGCCCAGCGCTTTCCAAGCACATTCAGCCTACACCTACAGCCAAACCGACAAGGCCCAACTTACCATGATATTGTCTTCATATATATCTATAAAAATATAATAAAATGTACAAAAGGGGGACCACATAAGTCTCAGAAATTTGCATGTAAAATTCCATAAAGTTTTCAAAATTCTTAATTTCAAAAAGCTTGTTTTGAAATTTTGAGTAGTGGGAATTTGCACACTTCTTAAAAGTCATCTTATTCTTATTGTATCACAATACCATAGTTTTGATTTCTCAAACACTTGAGATAATGTATTGGTTAGTATCAGCATCCTTCCTCATTTTGTGACGTAACCATTTACTCTTGTGTATCCTCGTGTAGAACTACGGGCCCCACTGAATAGAAGACTTAAACTTGCTTTTTAATAGACTTGTATCTTGTAAAGCTAAAAGAGGGACTTATGCTCTGTCTTAAGCTATCAATCCACTATATGCATTATATTTTCAAAATTAACACAAATCAACGGGAATCAACCACATTTTGACTAAAAGTAGAGGTTTTTCTTTGCACAACTGACCAGAAGTAAAGAGATTTTAAAAGCATTTTGAAATAATTATTTAGGCTTTTTGCAAACGCAATAAAGGACGATTAAAATTTTTAGTTTCTACATTTCTTCGGTTATTGTAGCTTTCAATGTGGAAGGGATAGATTGCGTTTGTTAGCAATAAGGTGGGTAATATTCAACTTTGGCGTAATGCTATACACTAAACTATTTTATATTTTTATAGTTTAACTATTAATTTAAAGTAAGTAAAGCTTCAGTAACAAACGCGGTCAGTTAACTATGAAATGTATCACGGAATTTTGTCGTAAAGCAAAGCCGTTTCTATCAATGCTTTGATGACTGTTATCAACAACATTAAACAACTGTACATTAATATTAAAAACAAAAAAGCCGAAATAAAGGAGAAAGTACGCTCAAATCACGGCTATACAAAAGTTTATACAAATTAAGGCAATAGAGTGCAAGTAATATTTTAACAAATTTTCGTATGGGCGGGCTTGTAGGCTATTATTTTCATGAAACATAAATTATAATATATAATTATACTAACATAATAAAAGTTTTGATATTAACTTGGAAAAAAAATTCTTGAATGTACGCAAGGCATTCTTGTCTAGCGTCAATAAAAGTATTGCGACCACGAGTTTGGTTCTCTTGATTACCATTGGCTTCTCTAAAAGTTCTAGAACATGTTAAGTGATGTCAATGCCTCAACGACAAGTTCTACTGGCTGACTTACAATCTACTTTGCAGGTGTGCTAATTACAAAAATTTGCTTCAGGACTTGTAGCATCTTTTTAATGTTCTAGCATATAAATTTCACTAATTTATAAAACATGAAGAAAATTAAGTTAAAGTTTTACCTACAATTTATTAAAGCTTAGAGCAAAACCTCATTTCTTGAAATCATCAAAAGTGTGTACAGTAATATTATATGACCTCTTGTCTAACCAATTATTCTTTATAAAAAATTGTAAATGCTTAGGAAGGGTTTTAATGCAAAAATCATTAAAAATGAAATCAAGTGTAGTGGAATTCTTAAATCATTACTACAGATAGATGACTCCATAATAATAGGAATATTTGCTTCGAATCCTTTTTGTGTAAGGGGAATCTACACAAAGTTTGCTGTGATACTAATTCTTTATTATTTTCCTTCTGTCTTACATTGCAATGCTATGAGCCAGATGCACAGTGATGAAAAAAATAGTGTTTTTTTTTCTTCTTAAAATGCCTAAAAGTTTTCATCCTAAATATTGTTATTTGCACATTCACTGGTTGATGTATACTTGAAAAGATGTCATTTACTGTAAATTGTGTTTCAATTGAAACAATATTCTTTTGCGCATAGGTTAACCGCTATTAACGGTACAGACTATGCTATCGCTGCCAAATTTAATTGCACAAAACGTCAACTTGTCAATAAATTTAAACTGAAGTTCTTTTTTAAATAATAAGTTTAACCTAGTTGATTAATAATGCGAGTATTAATTAGAGAATTGTAATGTTGAGCTTAAAAAATGCTTAGAGTGGCGTCACTCTAATTTCACTATAAAATTCTCGTTTTGTAAAACGCTTATATCTTACTCAGTCCATGATTCTTTTCTAATAAAATCGACATGAACTTGAAAGTATCCGCATTAGCGTTGGTTGCACTGTTCTGTGTTCTATCAATTTGTCAAGGTAAGGCATTCTTTGGTATTCTCTTGAGTTGCAACTGTAATTAATATATTATTTCAACTATTCTTATTTAGCTGACATCAACTGTGAACGTGGTACATATAAGGAATGTGAGGTTTGATGCTTAGACTATTACCATAATGTGGTCTGCAGAAACGTAAATGGGCGCTACTCCGGTTGTATTGAACGATTAGCAAAAAAAGGCACACCACAACAATCGTGGACAGCAAAAGGCAATGGAAAACCGCAGAAGCCCATAGCAAAAGAAACATGGGAAGATTTTGGCAAAGAGTAGAAATAAGCTTTAACACTATGAGCCAGATTCAAGCAAACTTATTAACATTTCTAATAAAATCTATTCTATATAAGGCAATCTATAGTAAACTTCATCTATTTACTTCACAGTTGCGTTAGTTTGTCGTATGATTTTGTTTGCAGCACAGCAGATTTAAATGTTTTCAACGTTAATGCGGTTCAAATCTGCAAAAAAAGTCAAACAGTAAACACAGGAAGTGTGTGTATAATTCTTTGGCATTTAAAAGTGCTTCCCCGTTGAAGAATAGCTTTGAGTTTAATAATTCAAAATATTTCTTCTGAGCTGTTTCTCTAAATTAGGAGGGCCGTGAGGTCCAGTTGGCTGGGACGTCAGTTTCTTTCCGCTGGTGTCTTGGGATCGAATCCTGATTCGCCCAATAAAAAAGTGCCAAATCACAAAAAGCGTCTATGCTCTGGAAATGCACGGAAGAATTAAAGAACTCTTATGAACACTTATAGGAGATGCTTGATCTCCACTGTGCATTATCTGGACAATCTACAAATACAAGTTGATAGCATATAAACGTATGTCCAACCAAGGAGTTCCTTATGGAATAATTCAAACTCTCTCCGTTAATGCAACTGGATTCGATGGAATGATTTGCATGTTGCTACAAATTATCCTGACACCTAAATGGTGCGGAGACGATAGGGAGGCATTTGGCAGTGTATTTTGTGGAGTTACTGTAATAGGCCCGATTGAGGCCAACGGTGTGGGTAGAAATTGACCCTCCATTAACATACATACATACATGGGATTGTCTTTTTTCTTCTTCAGTGTCAATTGAGAAATTAAGGAGAAGAGCCCTCTATAGAGAGCCCTTCCTTCTTTTGGTCATACAAAAAATAACATGCTTCTTACCCAGTACAAGGAATGAGAACTGTCTTTAATTTTTTTTTTCAGCAAAAAAAAATTAAATAAATGGACAAAGGAGTGCTGAAATTTTTTGAAAATTCTAGTGTTTAAGTTGTGATTTATGCAAGACAAATATATTTTTATTGTTGTCATAGCCAATGCTAAGTTTTTTTTGGATTGCTACTAGATACAAATATTTGTGAAATAAACAAAAGGTAGAGACAAACAAAATGTAATTTTTGCTGTCACAAAATTATTAAGATTAGTTTTTCAAATTTAACTTTTTAGAAGTACATTTTTGGGTAATTGCTAAACTTAATAATTTATCATTGCGCATATGCTTCTAAATTTTGAGGACAAATATAGACCCATGTTTTGAGTTACTTAATTGCTTTTTCTAGGTATATATCCTACTACCATACCATACACAGGGCAAGGAGTTCCATTTGGCTTTTTGCAGCCATTGACATCTAACAGACCTTCATCATACTATGCAACTTTCGCTACCGCAGAAATATTTTTAATCATAAGTTGCCACTAACAGTAGGGAACCATGTTCTGACTTACAATTTTATAGAAGATATGACATCAAGTAAAGGCAAAGTTTGTTACAATTATTCAGTTTATTAGGATTGTTTTTACGCTTACCTTTATTAAAAGTATGTAACATAAGTGGAGGTTTATTTTATTTAGTTTCGATTCCTTCAGAATTATGCACAAGTTTAACATTTGTATTATTTTGCAAAATTGTCTCCAAACTTCTCGATATTTATCGGACTACGCATGCAACTCTATAAACACCCCGAAATAATTTTCAATGGCAACTGGTTGGTTTCAATTATTTATCCTCTTTTGAACACACATTCTGTTGGATATGATGATAGCGTATAACCAAACAATAAAATAATTCCGTAATTTTCTTTTGAAAGCATGTGAAATGGAGGCCAAAGCAAAACCAGAAAAGGCCATTTCTCCCAAGTTGGGTTTTTGCGTTGTGCCAGATTCTTTTAAAACATATTTCATAATGAAATTCCAAATTTTCGTTACCTTATTGGTTTTGTCAGAGATAATTTTTGATATTGTACACAAGAAAACAATACTGTTCGAAAAATTACAAATACCGTTGATTGAAAAAAACAACGTCATCCGGAAAGTCACTCGAACAACATTTTCAAATGAGCCGATACCGTGTTGATTTTGGTCGGTAAGTGCAAAATTCTTATACAAAATAATATCAAAGGCAAAATTTTTATCGCCCTTTAAACAACTCCCGTACACTCTACTCACACATAACTTAATGTTATATTCTGTACTTTTTGTGTATTTTGTACAGATCTGAAAACATTAATACATCTGAAACTGGGCTGACAAACTTACTCAAAAGAAAAATTGTTTTATTATGGTAATAGATAAAGCTCCTTATGTCCATAAAGCTCTTAAGGCAATTTTTTTTGATGCTCTTTGACATGCGCCTATGGCATGGTCAATGTTCCGTGTGCTAGTGAGTGGGGGAGGGTGGTTTCGGCCTGTTAGTTGACGAGGAAGTTCCGAGGTCTGAAGCTAATGGATTTTCTGCTGGGCAGTGAACGTGGGGTTGACCACCGAGGAGTTTCTTGCATAGGCAGAGACTGAGCACCGTCTTACGCATACAAACCCATGT
>VYYI01002056.1:0-16307 GCA_021029175.1 Bilobella aurantiaca
TGTAGTACCAGATTTTCAGGTCCTAGGACCCAATATTGTATCCTACGGAGGAGTCTCTGAAATTCATACTGAAAGAACTTAATTATGTGTAGCGACAAAAGCGCCGTTAATACTTCACTATAATAACCATCTTCACTAAAGCCGTACTCGGTTAAATATTAATTTCCCCGGTTATGTTCAATTGTTTGGTAATTTTGGTCAACTTTTTAATCTAGAATTACATTCGGTATCTTTTTCTACCATTGCATTGGTAGGTGAAGCAGCTTTCTTATGTTGTATTATTATAAATACGGTTGTGATTTTCGTATTAATAAGTAACCTTCCCTAATTAAGCCAAAATATTCATCTGCTCTATAAATGGATTCTAAACCTTCTAGAATCCTCATCTGCGGGAAGCGGACATGAAGCTTGCCACACTGTAGTCGACGACGGGGATAACAGTCGGACTGGGAGCGGTGTTGTAATTGGTGTTCAAGTCCACCATCAAGATCTCCTGACACAGTCTACTTAGACAGTTTTTGTTCAGTTAATTACTTAAAGTATACACAATGTTACATCGACGTTGATCAAATGGTTAATTAAAACTTGTTATTTATTCTTTGATGATTCTGGGTGGATACTTAGTGGATACTTGAGTATTTAAGGGTTCTAAGCATAACATGAGCATGTTTTGTCTTAAAAGTGTCACATTTCCGTTCAAGTCAATTGTATTGTATCTTAATTCCTTACCAAGATTTGATACTCTTCGCAATATCTTTCAGCGCCTCCGAATGGAATCGAGAGAACACGGTCGCTGTAGTCCACTCGACCAATGCCACAAGCGAAATTTTCAATATTTCCTTGCCCAACATACAGCACTTCCGCCTCTTCCGTTATGCCCGCAATAATTGCATTCTTCGGGATCTCTTGGCTTGAGCTACACTGTTGCCAAGAAACGGATACTGGTGGAATTACTGTCAATACCTATCCAAAAATTGTCAGTTTGTGACTCCTTTCCAAAGGATTCCAATTCAATTTTCCTAACCTCGTATTTGTTGCTTTTGCACTCCGACCCTTCCCAAGGGTATAAAGCAATTCGAAGGTTCTTCCTCAGCTTCCCTGGAATCACATTCTTGCCGTGCGTGACCCGGGTCACGTACAATATTTCACCGTAATCCAAATAGTCGCACTGAACGGCATTCTCTGGGACGAATCCATTTTTGGCTTTGACCCAGGTCAGGCCCGGGCTTGGCGGAATTTTGAGGTCATCAAACTTGTCCGTGTTTTTGAAGGCCAATTTACGTAGGTCTTGTTGCAGCCTTGCTGGAATCATGTCCAGACAGGTCTCAATGCTGACATTCCTGTTTAAGTGTCAGTGTTATCAAACGTTTTGATTTGAGGATTTACGAGATATGATTTTTTGAAATACTTGTGGCCTCCTTGCTTCCCATTGGTTGGAGGAATGACCAAGAATTTTCGGTAATGGGGCTCGAAGCATCGGAAATTACGCGCAATGTCGAAGAGAAGCGTCTCCAGGAAATGAAGGTGCTCCAGCTTCTTGGCTAATTGATTAACTAACGCTGCTTGCCTTAATTCCTTAAAAGTTAGTAACAGTTGCCTACTTTGTCGCAATTAATCAGTTAATTGAGTTGTAATTATTTTAGTTATTTTAATGTTGACTGCTTACAGTGACATCGGAAACGGTGAAGCCAATTAGTAAGTTGACTAGCATAATGGAAACAATAAGCACGAACATCATGTACCAAAATTGAGTAATCGCTTGAAAGGCATTCGGCACTTTGTTCTTGTCGTAAAACAATTCATCGTAATTTACCTCTCCGGTCATCATCACAATTGATTTCAAAATTCCGGAAGGAAATGAAAATTTTGAAACCTTGAGCAAAAATCAATTAAAAATTTAGAGAAACGTGTTTATGACATTTCTAGAACTCTTTTAAAACCTTTCACTGTTTTATACACAAACCTTTGGCATAATCATCCCGAAACTGAGAAGAAATGCAATGAATAGAACCAGAAATATTAGCAGAAGTTTGGCAAATCGCTTGATGACCTAAAATTAAAAAATTGACAATTGACCTAAAATTGACTACTTGTAATTGAAAACCTAGTATAATTGAAACTTTAATTAATTACAATCCAGATGAACTGTAGCGTTTACTTTTACTTTCCCCGAGCTTACTTTTCCAAAAATTTCCACGTATTTCCCAATTCCTCCAAATTGTACATTTCTCATTTCAACAAGAAATAGTGTCCAAGAAATTAGTACCCCAATCTGAATTATATTTAAAAAAAAGTATTTTTTATGATTTAAGTATGATTATTAATTAATTGTGTAATTTGTTCTGAAATCATTTTACGTACTGCTGCTGCTTGATAATAGAAAGCTAGAACTTGAGAATGCCGGAACAGTACCGGCGTTGCAGTTGAAACTACAGCGGGGATAAATAGGAGGTTGGCGACAAATGGAACGTTCACTCTGTTCAAAAAACGTTTGAATCGAAACATTTTGTACATCTCCTGTACGCCCATTAAAATTGAGGCTCCTATTAAGGTAAAGGCCAATACGCGGAAACCGCCGGTTTCACAACCTGAATAAAAAATTACGTAAAGTTCGTGAATTTAAAAAAAATAAGAAGCAAAAACTTAAAAAAAAGTGAAAGCGCAAGGGTACAAAAACCATTTTGTTTTAAATAAGTTACCGTTAAGATCCAAAAAGGTAGTTCTGCCAATTGATGGCGTTAATTTGGCATCTCCGTCATGTTCATCAAACTCGTAATCGTATGACCAAGAACCGCGCTTCGTCCTAATCGTTTCTTCTTTGGCATCGTCCTCTTCAAAAGGACAATTAACGACGTAGAAATTGTGTGCGAAATAATTGTAGAATAGTAATAGCATCATCTACCAATTAATTACAAAATCCAAACTAATTAAGTTAAAATTATACTCGCCTTTAGCTAGAACTGTTTTAGGCATTTTGTCCTACTTTTAAGACCATCGCCGAATAGGTGAAGATTCGCATTTTGTTCCATTTTAAGGCGAGAAAAGTTTGAATCAAGGGATGCGTCAAAACTTTTTGATTTTTGTTGAAATTTTTATCAAATGTTTTCGCCAATGCTTGTGTTTCGATTGACAGGAATAAAGTAGGTTCAATCTTCAGTAGATGATGGGTGTCGATAATATCTCTTTGAAAATTTTAAAATAATTGTCTTGGATTTTGTTTTCAAATTTTTTTAATATTTTTTTAAAATTTTAACCAACTTGAAATTCAACTGTAGAGCCGCACAAGTTTGGTTCATTTCCTGACTTCGAGGATATGTTATTCGAGTATTCAGAATTTTCTCTACAACTTCGGGAACGTTGGCGAAGATCAACTGCCGCACGGATTTTCCGGAATTACTTCTAAATAATTTAAAATTTTGAATCTTAAAATTTTGAATTTTGAATCTTAGAATTGAAAACTGAATGTTTTAATTTTAAATATTTTCTAACATTAAACTTATGTCGGCGGAGCACTTTGCCACCAGGATAAATACAATGTCTTGTCTCCAATTACCAGCAGCAAGATGCACCGCTGACTCGCCATTTTTGTCTTGAATGTTTACAAAATTCGCAAGTGTTGTTTGAACGCTGATTTGAGTTTCCGTTTGTTTACTATCGTCAATTTGAACAGAATCTGGATTCAATTGCTTGCATTCCAATAAGATTGTCACCATTTTCAAAGCCACCGAGTGATTCGCTGAAATAAAACTAAGTCAATTCTAATGAAGAGAACTACTGGGCAGTACTCTAAAGCAACATTATTTTAAGAACGACATTTTCAGCGTTCTTAAGCGTTAGTGAGATTTTCCTCCACGTTACGAGAAATCACGGCGTAGTGCAACGGCGTTCTTCCAAATTCATCTTGTACCGTCGGATCCAATTCCGGTATTGATGCAAGCAAGTACTGCAATTTAAACCGAAGGTTCTTTTTAACTGCTCTGTGAAGAGGCAATTCCGTATCTAAACAAATTATTTAAATTTGAAATATCTCCTGTTATTATAATTAATTATTAAAGTGTACGAATTTGATGCATTTTTAAAGAATTTTCAGATATGATTTGTAAATTGTAAGGATGGAGATACAAACCTAGCGAAAGTTTCCACGTAGGACCTCTAGCCGTTTCCGACATGTTGCAATTCAATTCAGGGTTCTAAAAATGGGGATTTTATCCCTTGTTCTAAAAATGATAATTTCAAGAATCCAAAGATTTTCTAAACCATGACATAATTCAACCTTGAAATTTAGAGGACAACTAGGAATTTGTGGGAAACCTTCCTTTTGTAATATTTTTAAAGGAAGTAAACGTAATTTCTGTGACTAAATTTGTGGTTTTTGCATTACCTACTCCAATTAATGCTTCTAATTTTAAATAAAGATTTAACAAAAGTGGTAATATGCTATATCAAACAATGAAAATTTAATTAATTCCTCCGTTTAGTTTTGCCATTTTTAATTTTCTGTTAGGTTAGGTTAGAACGTATACCATACAAAATAATTTTACTGTGATTTTTTTATATAATTCGTGTAATTATTGGAACAGTTAACTTAATTATAATTTTCGTTGAATAAATTATTGCATTTTTATTAGGCACATAGGGGAACAGTAGAAGACGAAGGGAATGCGAGTAAGACTAAATTTTAACTAAAATAAAATGACATTTTGAAAATAATTATAAATTAAGGGACTTAAGGGCCGCTTTTCAAGCGTTTGTTGCCATTGCAATAAGTACTATGAGCGTAATTCCCACCGCCAGTATACCACAGATATAAAGCAGGAGTAGGAAGGTCCTTAGGCCAGTACCCTGAAAAGTGACATTAATCGATTTAGAAAGCTGTTTCAAACGTTTTATACTTTGCGTTTTTAATATTCATGAAAATTAGATCATTACGGGCGCTTCCTCTCCCTTGGACGGTTTCATGGGACCCATTGACATCCCTCGAAGCCTATTGGACGTATTCATTTGCTTGTCGGCCCATACTGTGTGAATCTAGAAAAGCATTAAATAAATTAAAATCTGGAAAAAAAATATTTAGTTTAAAAAAATAAAAAATTTTACAAGTTTTTTGATCGTTTTTTTAATTGACTTACCGAAAGCGTTCCGTGCATGAGAACATGGAAGACAACAAAAACAATGACAGTTATTAGCCAGGGAAGGCTATTTTGGACGCCAGATTTCGGCAGTTCAAACACTTACAAGTTCAGGTTGTGGCTTCGGAGCGTCGGCACCTATAACCTCAATTGCCGGAGATGCTACTTTTATCCAGAAGGTGTCATACCGCTGTACAAATGTCGCCCTGTAATATTTACCGAAAGCGTTCCGTGCATGAGAACATGGAAGACAACAAAAACAATGACAGTTATTAGCCAGGGAAGGCTATTTTGGACGCCAGATTTCGGCAGTTCAGTAGCAAGGAAGATACAGGCAACTAATTAGAAATCAAAAGTTAATTAAACGGAAATATTTCAAAAAATAGTTAATTTAAAAACTATATTTAAAAACAAAGTTTTCTAAAAATATGGTTTTCTTTACTTCCAACAATATGACCGACATTTCCGGCTGTCCAATGGACCCAATTAAAAATAGGCCTATTGGCTGTGCCTGGATGCGGCCGAAGAAGACCAATTATCAGTTGAAGACAGCAAATCCCGGTTAGAATGAGACCCAAAATTGGATGTGCTAATAAAAGTATAATTAAAATTACAAAAGTTAATTATCTTTCAATTAAGCTAATAATAGAATTAATTGGCTATTACGTCAATGGATTAATTACCTTTTCCAGGTTCAGTGCTAATATGAGACGAATAACCACCAATTTCCACGAAAATAAAAATCACGCCAATGAAGGTTAGCCCAATGGTGAGAAACATACTTCCAACGTGAAGCTGGAGTAAATTGTTTTAATTAATTGTAATTAAGCGATTGTAATTACGCAGCGCAATTAGCGAAATGATCGCTTTAAAGCTTACCACAAACCAAAAGGCTTTGTTGAATGGGTTGAAGTCGGTGTGCGTCTGTTTGTAGTATCTTGCGACAAAAATCCCCAGCGACGAGGTCATGATCCAAGCGATGATCATAATGGCTCCGTGCAATTGAATCAGAAGACTAGATTTAGCGCCTAGAATCTTCACGTCGGTCATCAAGACCGATTCTCCGCTAAGGCCGGCATTGACCTCACCAGGAACGTTATGGTCACCCAGTTGCTCACCTGTAATTAAGAATTATAGGTAATTTAATTGAATTAAGTGTAATTGACTAATTAAATCATATATAATTAACTAGTAATTGATTAAGTTAAATAGTCGAAGTCACTCACGGGTAGTATTTCCTTGCCGAAGTTTCCCAACGCTTGCAGATCGTGCCATTAGAATATGAAAGCTGTCTTTTGATAGGTCGAAAGGCTTCTCCAATTCGGCTTCTTTAAAGTATGGCGTTCGGCTGAAGTCACAAAATACCCAGCCATCAATTTGCACTCCGGTTCGCTCCAAGAGGCCAGCGGTTGGGTTCTGGCAAAATAAATTGTAATAAGGTTAAAGATAATTATGTTGTTAATTGTAGTTATTTAGGTATTACTATAAATCCTTGGTTTGATTTTCCTGTTGGAGTGTTATAAGAAGACTTGGGCTGAGCACCTTCAGCGTCTCTGTAAACGCAGCCTACGACACTATCCTGGCCCTGAAATTAAAAAAAATTAAATGTTAGAAAAATTAGAAAAAATTTAAATTTTTAATTTGCATTAAAAAATGTTTTGAAGATTTTTTCTTCATTGAATACTTTGATTTTAATTGAACATTGGTTTCGAAGCGTACCATGGACTTATCATAGGACAAACCCATTGATACATGTCCCTCCTGAGGTTGATCTCCTGGAATTTTTCCAGCGATTTGAAAGCGATAATTTGTCCCCTCGACTCTCCAGGACGAAAACATTTCGCAGTTTTTAGACGAAATGCATCCATCGGGAATGCCAAAACAACCTTTTGTGATTTTGCAATTTTTGTAATAGTATTCCCATTTGGCAACCACTTCCGCACTCGGGCCGCTTGGCGATGCCTGTGAACACAAATTTTGATCAAATGTGTACTCGATATTCAAAATTTTGATTTTGTAGAAAATATCCCCAACACTTACAAGTTCAGGTTGTGGCTTCGGAGCGTCGGCACCTATAACCTCAATTGCCGGAGATGCTACTTTTATCCAGAAGGTGTCATACCGCTGTACAAATGTCGCCCTGTAATATTTATTTCTACATTTTTCAAATCGTAAATTTAAATATTTATAATGTTTTTCCTTTTTTACAAAATGACGTAATTTCCACCCTCCAACGGTGCCTTCCACTGGAAGGTCACCGTGAACTTGGGTTGATTCTCGGTGTGCGTTATCCCGAGCCCTGAAGGGCACGTCACGGTCTTTATTTCTGGCCCTTGACCTCCAACCGGCGGTGACATGTTCCCAGCGGCCTTGGTGTCTGTACCCACCTTGCTTCCCATGGCCAAGAATCCAACGAAAGGGGCTCCCGTCGTAGCAAGCGTCACCTCCACTGTTTCTCCACCCTTGACCTTGTCCTTGTCCACTTGGACACTATAAGGGGAGGGCCCTTGCTGAGGTGAAGAGCCATGTGAAGGGGTCATGGACTTACAGGCCGAGGCCGGTGCCCCATAGGAATTCGAGTACACTTGAACGCACAGGGCCAATAGCGTTGTCAAGGCCAAAAAGTTCCGGGCCATCGTTCTGCCGATTTTGAACCAAAGTGCAAACTGATCAAGATTTCAATGTCAAGAGGTCAAATGCAAATGACCCAGGTACAAGACAAGCTTCTAATTGTAACTAAAATTCACAAGCACACAAACGCACTGTAACTCCCTAATGTTAAAATGAATTGTAGTATTACTCAGGCACGATACCACGAATAATTGACGTAAAAAGCCCCAAAGCCTTTTTTCTTATGGTTTCTTTTACACTTCAACAAACCTCCTACATTACCACCAAACGCAAGGTCACCGGCCGTAGTTTACACAGAAAAAAAAACAATTCACAAGAAGTAAACCAATGACAAGTCACCACTCTCTTCCCAGAAGCACAAAACGTCCCTTTACAAATTCTCAAGCCAAGGGGGGCCCTTGGAAGCCCTTTTCAACTTATTCTTCGAACTTTTACACAACGGGAACTGCTGAAGGACTTACCCTTTCCTTTACCCTTTCGGAAATACAAGCAGATGCAGTTTTTAAATTACGGTAGATTCGACGAAGTTGATGTCCAATTTAAATCACAATAAGAACTTTACACTGTGAAATATTCGCTCGCAAATCACTGTCGATTTCACTGTGCATTTAGCACAGCACAACCATCCAAGAGCGGAGCTACCGTGACAGAGTGAGGGGATGAATAGAAATGCGTATAATTGATGTTGCAATTTTGGGGGTGAGGCTTACCCCATCGTCCGACCGTGTACTGGCGGTGAGGTAGCGCTTACTGCTTAGAAATACAGTGGTATAGTCAAGTTTAACGACGATGAAATAGAGAGTCGTTACTTAACTGTGTGGCAGTTATAACTTTTGATTTTTAAGAAGCATATATGTATCCCATTCATTCTTCCGCATCCTTTGCATGTAGTTAAATGTTTTGCGTTGACCGAGTTGTGTGACATGCATGCTAAACGCTTGATGCAATTCTGTCAATCAAATATATGCGTTGACCCTGGAGTTAGAATGAAATGCGTTCAGTGCTAGTGGCGCTTTTGGAAATGGAGAAATAGGTATTTTTGGTTCCAACTTGTAAAAGTAAAACTTTTTCCCCAATTTTACAACTTCCTACTCGAATTGCCAAAATACAAGAAAATGGCGACCTTCGAGTCACTTTTCACGGTTCTAGGAATTCACGCTTCTTAAATCAGTGAATCATCATTATTCATCTTGATTTTTTTTCGCAATTAGTAAGATGCTTTAGATCTTTGAAGATGAATAAGGAAGAAGTTATCATCAACCAAAAAAATGCTTGCAACGGCAACGCCCAAGGTTGAGCTAAACATTACGACTCTTGTGACTCAGCGAGTGTCAACAAGTATTTTCAATTTAGATGCTGATGCTTGGAACTTAGAATTTTTGAGCTTCAATACTCCACATTTGCAATTGCAGAGGTTACAATATAATTTTTGTTTCTTCTTAGCATCCTGCAACTTTTAATTGGAAAGTTAAAACAAGTCACCTAAAAATCTTGTGAATAACCAGTTATGAAACTC
Source organism: Bilobella aurantiaca (assembly GCA_021029175.1). Taxonomy (NCBI): domain Eukaryota; kingdom Metazoa; phylum Arthropoda; class Collembola; order Poduromorpha; family Neanuridae; genus Bilobella; species Bilobella aurantiaca. The sequence goes on from VYYI01002056.1 coordinate 9,277, forward strand.
TCTGTACAATAAGGAAAGTCTTCGATTAAGTATTTTCTATTGACAATTGACAACCTTAATTTATGTAGGTCATTAAAATAAGTTATAAATAGTACAATTGTTTAAGAAATTGTGACATTTTATTTTCATGTCCACTTTAAATTTCACAATTTGCGATACAGTAGGAAGGATTCGTATACTGGAAGGGTAATGGTTACAAAATTTAAATAATACAAAACAATAATAAGGGGTACTTATAAATTATGGGGGTATTTGAAGGGTGTTTTAAGCGTTGGCGATGACCATTAGTGTAATTAGCGTAACTCCGATGGCCACAATGCCTCCAATATATAGCAGCAGTAGAAACGTTCTCAGACCAGTACCCTACAATGTGTTATAATTGAATTTTTAAAACAAAATTTTAAAAAATTTAAATGAAAAAAATTGTTTTTTAAATCTCGTACCGGAGCTTCTTCAGGCATTGACGGCTTCATTGGCCCAACTGAAATCCCTCGAAGTTTATGCGACGAATTCATTTGCTTGTCAGCCCATACTGTATGAGCCTGCAGAATTAGAAAAAAAAAATCAATTATTTGAATATTAATTTATTAATTGTAATTACAATTAGTAAATGTAATTACGATTAGATATAATTAAGGGTTACTTACTGAAAGGCTTGCGTGCATGAGAACATGGAATACTACAAAAACGATCACTGTTATCAACCACGGAAGGCTGTTCTGTACTCCAGATTTTGACAGCTCAGTGGCAAGGAAGATGCAGGCAACTACATTCAGGAAAATTTAAATTTTAAAAATTAAAAACAATATATATTTTTAGAATTAAAAAAAAATGCAAATTAACTTACCTCCCACAATATGACCTACATTTCCGGCCGTCCAGTGAACCCAATTAAAGAGGGCCCTCTTAGGCGTCCCAGGATGTGGTCGAAGTAGACCAATCGTCAATTGCAGACAGCAAATACCCGTCAGAATTAGACCCAATATTGGATGAGCTAAACAAAATAAAATAAACAAAATAAACAAATTGAATTCAGAGTGGAACAAACAAAAACTTAACACCTTCCCAGCATGAAGTAATTCTGGGTGGTGTCCAACAGTGTCAATTTTCAACAAAAGCATTGCAATATACAGAGCGTTTCAAAAGTGCGAGAGACTAAAGTCTTTGGAATACTTTACAAGATAGTTTTTCAGAGTTTCTACCTCGTGCGAAGGATAAGAAACGCTCTGTACAATTTCCAGGACTATTTATTAATCATTCTGCAAAATGTGTACTCTTTTCCCTTCGAAATTGTCCCTTTTTGTCAAACTAATATTGGCAATACGCTAGGAGTGCTGTTGATGCTCAAACGGCAAATTTAAGTAATTGCTATTGTAAATTGTGAACCAATTTAGTCACCTTTTCCAGCTTGCGTGCTAATATTTGAGGAATAGCCCCCAATTTCCAAAAAAATGAAAATTATGCCAAGAAACGTTAGTCCAATGGTGAGAAACATACTGCCGACATGGACCTGTGAATAAATTTAATTACATTTCCCAGGTCGTAAAATGGGCTAATAAATTCAATTAATTTTTCAATGAAAGAGGGCGTGGCTAATTTGAGTAAAAAAAAACGTACCACAAACCAGAAGGCCTTGTTTAAGGGGTTTAAGCTCGTGAGCGTCTGCTTGTAGTATCTTGCGACGAAGATTCCAAGCGACGAGGTCATGACCCAAGCGATGACCATAACTGCACCGTGTAACTGGATCAGAAGACTAGATTTTGAACCTAGAATGCGCGTGGACCTCATAAAGGTCGCTTCACCGCTGCCCCCGACGCTGGTCTCCCTAGGGCCCGGTGGGAAGTGTGCTCCTAACCGGTCAACTGAAAATTAAAAAAAAACAATTGAAGTTAATTATAAAAATTTCTAAAATATTTGATAGTTTTATAGTTATAGTTATCAAGGAGTATCTCGTGTATCACTGCTTAGGCCTTACGTGGATTTTCACCCTCATCCGCCTCCAAAAATTGAGAGCGTGCCATTAGAATGTAGAATTGGTCCTTGGCGATGTCAAAGGGTCGCTCCAATTGAGGTTGATTAAATAAGGGCTCTCGAGTAAAGTTACAAAAGACCCAGCCTTCCAAGTGCTGTCCGTAGCTGTCTGCAAGGACAAGACCTTCAGCTGGACTCTGAAAAATGTGTATAAAATATTATAAATTAAACTTCATCAATCAATTTTCAAAAAGTTTTCTGCAGAAATTGTTATAGTCAGGAATATTTTTCTACCAAGTTATTTTTTTTTGTAACAAGAACTTGTATCATTATGATTTTTCAAATGGTTTTCGTAAACCCTGAATTTATGGTTCATAATTTTTAAAAATATGATTTTTAAGTATCTCACCGGAAATGGTTCGTTGCTTTTTCCGGTGACCGTGTTGTAGAAGGACTTGGGATGCACAGTTGAGTTCTTGAAAACACAACCAATTACACTGTCTTGACCCTGCGCAAAATCGAAACTATGATTACTACAAACGACGTAACTCGAGTTTCAAAAATCATAAATTTTTTGAAAGTTCTTCGAAAAAAAAAATTAAATTCTTCGATGCTGCTGGAGAATGGAGATTGAAATTTCGAATTTTGACGTACCATGCTCGTGTCGTAGGACCATCCCATCGAAACGTGTCCGCGAGTCGGGCTTTCACCTGGAATTATACCTGCGATCTGGAAACGATGCTTTCCGTCACTGTCCACCCTCCAGGTTGACCACATGTCACACTTTCTCGTTTCAACGCATCCAGCGGGTACTCCGAAGCAGCCCTTGGAATTTCCACAATTGCTGTAGTACTCATCTATCTTTGCACGCAATTCTGCACTTGGTTCATTAGGCTGGAATTGTCATTTGAATAATACATTTTAATATAAAACAATTAACATATTGTAATTTACAGTACGCTAAATTTGAATGAATTAAGCAATTGTAATTATTTTAGAATAACTTAAAGCTTACAATCTCCCCTTCGACAGGGCCATTCGGCCCTTTGACTTGGATATTCTTCGAGGGCACTTGGATCCAAAATGTACTGAAGTCTTTTGCAACTGTTGTTCTAAGAGAGCCAATATTTTGGAAATGTAAAAAAACGGGGCACTTAAATGCGTGTACTTTCTCAGTAGGGTACTTACAGAATAACATAAGTTCCGGTGGTTAGAGGTGCTGTCCAATTGAAAACAACGCTGTTTTTTGGTGTAGTATCACTGTGCGTGATTCCAAGACCAGTACTGCAATCCACCGTTTTTATGGGGGGCCCTTCGCCGACGTCAATCAAGGACATGGCCCCGACGGCTTTGATCTCACTAACATCAGCCTTGTTTCCTATGGCAAAGAACGCTCCAAAAGAGTCTCCTGGAGTCTCTATCGTGACAACAACGGTTTCTCCTGTGTTGATGTCATCCCTGTCCACGGTCACTGTGAAGGGCGGGGTAGTTGTCTGAGGGTCAATGTCACCGTGTCTAGGGGTCATGGTGAGGCAAGCGCTGCTAGGTGCTCCATTGCCCCGCGAATGTGTACTTGGAATATAAATATAGGGTAACCAGTGCAGCTATCACCAATTTCAGTACAAAACTGCCCATTTCAATTATGTAAATTATGAAAAACAGTAAAATCCAATATGCAACACAATGGAAGAAGAAGACGCTTTGGAGTTGCCTTCTTGGTATTTCTTGTCGCCTAAAAAATTGAAAATGAAATATGAATTTGAAATATGATTTCTAGTCTTTTTTTTTTCAAAATTGTAAAGCAATTTTTATTTTACAATTTTGAAATAAATTTTAAGACAAATGCCCTTCAATACATCGCAATCTTAGGACGTGCTTATGAGGCTTGCTAGTATAAAATGATTTTTTTAAAGCCTTGTTTTAAATTTTTAAATTTTATGCAAACGTAATGTCACAAAAACGAGAGACGCTTTTAATAGCATTCGTGCCATAACATGTAGTTGATTGCTTAGTAAGTTAACAAAAACTTCAGAAGTTCAAAAAAAATCGTTGAATCATCTTTTGAAAAAGGAACAAATTGGAAAAAGTAATAAACTTTGAACCATTTTTAAAATACTTACCTCTAAAATCAAATTCGCCAAAAATAATGTGGAATGAGGAGCAGTTAATAAATTCTAAATTTTGAAAACTGGATTGAATCTACCTTGAAATACTAATTAGGCGCAGGTAAAAAGGAGCTACAACCGTCCACGGTGGGCCACGGCTTGAAAGTGAGTGGCAGAATTAGAATGGGCTTAAATTTAGAAGAGGCATTCTAATCTACTTGCAAAAAATCCCATAACTCACCTTATAACAAATGCCAATATTATTATCACTCCATATTCCTACTGTAAGTGTTTTAGGATTAAGTGCTTAATAATTTTAAATCTCACTTATAGTTAACTGGATACAGTACTTTTAGTTAAAATTAGTTTTTACTTATTCGAGTTCAGAAATTTTCCACGTTGCGGTGCCCAAGAAATCTAAAGCCTTTTTGTGCTCTACTCAAGTAAACTTGTTCTTACCTAATGATGCTTCAGAAACAGCGATTAAGCGTCAACCGCATTGTAATGATTCCATAAATTATCCAGTTAATAGTGCTGTATGGTGGTAAGCAGCGTTTGATGCATCATTAAACATTTATTAGCTAAATTTTGAGCACTATAAAGATGCAAGAAAAAGATTGATGAGTTCAGGAAGCAATATCAAGAAGCCGTTAGCAATAATGCGTTAGAAATTGACCTTCATTTTCATTTACCTTTTGAATTTGCTTAATTGAATTTGATTTGTGCTCAATTAGTCGAATTTTCATTAATCATTTCATTTCTGGTTAAGAAAGATGATCAGGAAGAAAGCGATGAAGCGGTGATTCAATGCTGTTTTTTCTTCGAGAATTGTCTTCAATCGTAAACATCAAAACAATTGATTTGCCAAAAAATCGATGCTCACTAAAAATAAAAACAGAATAATATAACAATTGAACAACAAGAATAATAAATAAAGGAGTTTATAATAGCTCATTCCAAAATAAAGTCGTAGTCTTGAATTGAGTACGATAATTTCTATATTATTTTGATTTGCTTTGTGTTTTTGGTGTTGCTTTTGAACTAAACAATTTTTTTTAGTTCAAAAGGGCATTCGCATTTTGATATTGAGCATCTTTTTGGTAATTGGTATTTATTATCATTAAAATATTAATGTCTTTTTTAATTGTATTAAAGCTAAAACACAGAAATGACGTCAATGCGCATGCCTGGAGGTCATGATCATGATACTTTAAATTTGTTACTGATTACTGGTAAATAGTGAGTCATGCGCAGTCGGTCATCTGATAGATGTCATAGATGAAAATAGATTTGATTAATTAACTTTAATTATAATTTTAGGAAAAGCAGATTGATGAGGCTCATGTTTATTACCATCCAAGTATGAATAAATGGTCCATATGCATGGAAGGTAACATAATGTCACGTTCGTAGCATCGCATTGTAAGCGTAGCCACTTCACCTTGACTTCATTGCTAAATTTTTGAATAGTCGGTGTCGTAATTCGATAAAATTATGTTGTATCTGCGCAGATCCAAATATCGCTCGTTGATAATTTTAGGTAAGCTGATAAATCATAAAGTGATGTGTTATGTCATCTTCACTAAATGTGGGATTTTGATGAAGCTATTAGTATTACGGTGTAATGATTTAAAAAATTTAAATATCAGTTCCTATTTTTAAACTTGAATTTTAAGTAATTGAATAGACACACTTCTGATTTGCGCAATAGGTTTTAATTTGCAAATTGCAACTTTTTTTATACCGCTTTCTGAATAAATGACCACTTCACGCTTACAAGTTTTACCTTTCTTTGCATTTGATATTGGAAGTGTTTGCTTTTGATATAAACAATATCTAAAAAAAAACCTTCAAAAAGCAGAATACGCCCTTAGGCACACGTACACCGATGTCATTCACAAATTGACACTTTTATTAGAGCCCGCATAATAAAGAAAGCCATTAAAAATAATCATTTTCAATAGCATTTTTCTTTCCTAATCATGAAGTATGAGTTCTCTAGAAAATGACAGTCATGTGATAGAGCCTTTCATACTGCCAAATGTAAAATAAAGTCAATTTTAATTACTTTGCGTGTTCTCCGCAGCATATTTTTTCTTAAAATGGAAATGTCCAAAGACAGGTAATTTTAGCTCGAAAAACAGGAACCGGAAATCAGGATCGATTTGACCTGAAATGAACCGTCAGCTTTTCTAAGGGTTTTTTTTACTTTGTGTGAGAATTTTTTGCGACAGAGAGAAAGCAAAACTTTCTCTTTTGTTCTCCTAGTGAAAGAAAGATTTTGAATCGATTTTACTAGCACCACCACTTCCCAATGTGTCAAACCGTGAGTCACGTGATGTAGCGATTTATGCAAAGTCCACTTCTGGCGTTTTACCTGGCGGTAGAGTGGCAGAGCTTACTGTGAGAGACCCTTGAGACATTGCAAAAATGCACTTAACCACTAGGTCCTTTGTCCTAAATTCCCGTCTGGATGAAATTAAAACTAATTGATAAAATTAAGTACTTTGAACAATTAAGTGAGCTTTGAAGTATTCAAAGTGAGAGGCTCGTGTTTTCAATCAATTTTTCATTTAATCCGCAAAATTCCACAATTGCATAACTAGAGGTTACATAATCGCCAGTAATAGAATCACTTCAAATGATTCTTAAAATACCTTTTATTAAAAGTTTTAATTTAATTAAAATTCAAGTGTTTGCCTGTGTGATAAAGCCGAACGCCGAAGACTAAAAATGTCAAACTTTGAACTCAAAATGAATTGGAAATTTATGTTTTGCAAATTGCAACACATTTCATTAGAAAAAACCTTAATGTTTATGGTTTTATAGTCTTCTTAAATTACTAAATTACAGTGCACCTCGGTTATTGTAACCTCGGATATAGTTACACCTCGGTTTTAGTGAACGACTCGGGCAGGTCCCGGCCATGCTTATGGGAGTTTACATATAACCTAA
>VYYI01002057.1:0-16303 GCA_021029175.1 Bilobella aurantiaca
ATGCCCAACCAAATGCCTTATGTCTTCCCTTCAAACAGCATGATTGACATTGATGCAACTTTGTGCAAGGATATCTCGTGTCATCCCAATTAGCAAAAATTGTTGTTTTATCCAAAATAATGTTTGACCTTGACATTTTGAGGTCGAGGGGCCATTTCCAGGGCTCGGGGCTCATCGGAAACATTATAGCTTTCGTTTCATGCAAAAATAGAGTTTTACTTTGAAATGTCATTTTGAGGTTTTTTTTCGTCATATTGGGGTCACATTGAAAAGTGTCCTATACAAATGTTGTTCCCTTTCATAAGAGAAACAACTTTTGTAGGATTGTTTTTCATGTTGCCATAGAATGATATCCCTTGACTTTGGCCTTTGACCGTTTGATCCCTAAGGGGGTCACTACTGGTCAAACGAAAACAAACTTAAACTGGGCCGCATCTCAAGGAGCTTATATTTGCAAACAAATATGAGATATGTTGAGCAGTTCCTGAGAAACACAGGCTACTTAGACGCACGGACGCACGCAAAGAAACCATAAAGTAGTAGTTTGGTATGAGACACTGATTTAGTTACCGAGTCAAATTTTGAAGACTTCCACCGGTATTATAAGCAAAAAAATGTGAATGTGGTGCATTTTGAACTTTAACTACATTAATTATGAGCATTTAATGTAATACAAAAAAAATCTTTTGATTTTTGGAATACGATTTCTTGTAGCATTGTATTAGAATACTTCGATAATTGAGCCTAATAAATTTCTTTCATTCGCTTTAAGAAAAAACATTATTCCCGAAGCTCTGGAAGATCTGCGCTCTGCAAAGTTCTGGGCTTGCCTATGTCAAGTAAATATCAATTACTAATATTATTTTAAATGTATGCTTTTCCTCCAAACACATGTCTGTCTAATGACATATATCAAAATGACAACCGCAACAACACCACAATTCAGCCGTAAACATATGTGAGAATATGTTGGTTTTTGTTGGTGTTCCGTATGCTGTGTTGGATCAAGATATCTGACGGATATTCTCTAATAAATTGGAGAAGCTGGTTGTTGCCTGTATTATCGCCAAGCGTCATAAAATTACTAAATTTTTATCCCAATGTGAATGTGAAAACATTCATACCAGTGCTTTACAATCATTTCGCTTATCATTAGCAGGTTAAATACAAACTAACTACAAACCTACAAACTAAGAACAAATTCTTTTTAGGACTACCCCTGGCGACAGTAAGTTTCAGTTTATTTCCCCCGCCCTAATTTGGATAGTGATAAAATTAGGAGTAATTTCTTACTAAATTCCAGAAAATGAAGTTATTCAAAGCTATTCTCTTGCTTGCAATTGCACTCATGATAACAATGGCTCCATTGGTTGAGTCACAAGGCTTATGTGCATCTGGACCCAATGCTGGATCGTGTATTGACCGAGGCTGTTCCAGGAACGGAGGTTATTGTGCTTTCCGAGGACCACGTTTGCGTCGAAGGTGCAGATGCGTAAATGGGGCTGGATAGCAATTTATACAAACCTTGTCTTGATCTATTTAATAAAATCCGACTTTGAAATTCGTAATTGATGTGAGTTATGTGAAAAAGTGACATTGGAGTGGGGACGGGGGCTGATCACACAAAAAGCCTCGAGTTCACACCCTAATTGGCAACCATTGGCGAGATTCAAATTCATATTTTTCAAGAGTATGGAATAGTGGAGCTAACAGGTGATCCTCAAGTCCTATGGCAGGCTTATTTGGCTAGTTTATTATCTTGTCAGCAAAGTATAAGTGTTTATTTCAAACGTAAACGTAACTAATTCTTTTACTGTGCTACAGTTAGTGCCAAATTTAGCGTAGTTGGTGATACAGCTTTTGCATTTCTATGCTTGCCAAGTAATTCTCCTTGTAATTTTATGGCTTCTGACACGGAGCACGGGCCAGAGAGGAGGTTGTCCACAAGAAACCCATTTTTTAGAACTTCGCTGGTAGATGAAAAGTTGTCACAAACATTTTCTCCCAAATGATAGAGACAACAAATAGTCAGGAAGGGTGTTGGAGCGACGCCGAAGGTGAGTCGCAGCATTCTCATGTATTGCACTGGAACTTCACGGTAGAGAAAGAGCTGGAAATTTTTAAATTTCGCTAACTGAATTTCGCTAATTGAATGAGAGGTTAATCATTCAATGAAGATTATTAAAAATAATGTGTAAGCGTTTTTTTTTCAAAGGGAATGTGAAATTCACAACGATGCAGTTTGAGAGGTAGGCTAGCTCCTGTTTCCATATTATATATTCTGATATAATACATTATATATATTCCAATGTCTGGGTAAGAGTATATTCAATCAGCAAGAACTGGAACTATGCTTTATTGAAAATGTGCACAATGAAGTCCACCTCCTCGTTCAAGCAGCGTTAACTTGGCCGATTTGCAGGATTTGAGTACTCCGCAACTGCAACCAAGAATCGAATGATAAAACATGTTTTCAAGCAAAGAAGTATTTTAGGTTATTTAGTTTTAATAAATGGATTAATTTCAATTAACTGGTTAAAACTCAGAAATTAGTATTGAATCATGGAGATTACTCACTTTAAACAGCATCATAATAAACCATAAGAAAAGTTTTGCACATGCCAATTTTTTCAAAAACGATTTTGCTTTAATTTTTCATTAATTTTAGTCAAACTCGTTCCTTATATTCACATTTTTTTTTCAAAATTGTTTATTCTGTTAACATTTTCACAAACTGTTAAATTTCTTAACAGGATTCTAAAAGTGTTCATTCAAACAGTAACAATTTTGAAAAATTGTGTGTAACAATTTGAGGTAATATTTGCGCCTGAAATATTACCAAGGTAATATTTCTGCTTAAAAAGACGGTGAATTTTGAAATTAAAATTTTCTAAATTGGCTTTTAAAAGTACGATAAAATGTAAATACGTTTATGTAAAAAAACATTCCTGGCATTCATAAAGGTTACACACTGTAAGTTTTTGTACGTGAAATTACTGGTTTTAATTTTACTGATATTATTAAAATCGAATTGGTAATAACAATTTATGCCTATAAGTTAAGGATTCCGTATAATAATACTCTCCGTTTAGGACATGCTTTTTGCCAAATGCTGTTGTTTTGTGTTAGTGTTGACCAAATGTTAGTGACCAGTCTTGTCTATATTAATGGGTCCTCACATCTAGCAAGGTAAATTGTACCTAGTCAAACCAAAAACTCTGGCGAATTCTGATGTAAATTGATTTTCTAATATTCTTTCATTAAGCATTACTTCATCATTCCTCCTCCAATAGCTTTTAATTATTTTTCTTGTGCAAATCTAATATTCAAGCCTATTCAACCGAATTCAAGTTGAAAATTACACCTCGTCTTTTTGTTTCCTGCGATAGGAGTACCCCTCTGTCGAGATATATAACGTGCTATACATATGTAGCACGACTTTCTTGTATGAGCTGTGAGTAAAGACAACAAATCTAAAAAATTATTTACTCAAGTTTGTTCAAAGAATTGGCAGTTAGTAATTTTATTTAAGAAATGGCAGTTAGTAATTTGAAAATGCCAACCCTTAAGGTTTATTAAACTATTTAAAAGGAAAATTTAAACTCTACTTACTCTACTCTACCCTTACTAATCTATGTTGGATTAATGCAACACCGTATAAAACGCCGTTAAAAGTGGAAATGTTTAGTGCAATATTTTCAGATCAATTTGTTACATTGAGTGATTGGTTTACTCGGTCAGGCGTTCTCTGCTTAACCTAGCACACAAATGTCGTAAAAGTTCTGACTCCACTTTCTCAAATCTGCGCTGGTTTAAGAAAAACACGACTGAAATGACTATTTAGTCATTTAGTATTTGCACATTACTAAATATAATAATTCCGATAAAGATAATACTAAATTTTTTTTAATGTAAAAGTTTTACTATCCTACCACAGAGAACAGTTTTTCTGACATACGGGAATTTTCTTTCGCAAATAGCGCTGTTAGAATTAGTTGACTGCCATAGAGGCAAATAGTTGAAAGAAATCAAGTATAAAGGTTGATAGGATTCGTGAAATTAAATTTAAGGGAATTACAAAATACATATATCAGCATGTTTCAGAGTTATAATTTAACCTGTTCCCAGTAATTTTGGAAATTTTCAAATTCATTAGCTCGACTCGTTGTTAATTTTTATTTTAAGGAAAATCAAGCCATAAACATATTTTTATAATAAACAATATATTAGTATAGCTAAAAGGTTACAATACCGTGTCTTTTCTGTTATAGTATCCATCATGCTATCTTGATTTGGAATATTGAGTAAATCATAAAAAAAAAACGAGCTACCTTTTCAAAAGAATGTGGGAAAAGAGAAATTGCATCGAATATAAATGAACAAAGTAAGAGTGTAAGCGGTAAAGTGGAACACACTCGAAATGAACGCTTTTCGTCATAGAACAAGTGAGCTTAAATATTGTAATACCAAAAAAATCCATTGATTGAACACTCCCGTAAATGGTTGATTACGAATACAATGGCAATTATTTGGAATAGTGAAAGAAGCCTGTATCGGAAGTGGGTGGCCATTAAGGATAACTCCTTCAAAAATTCCAATTTATTAAGTTTTCCAACAGAAATATAGCTAAGTAAACAGACCAATTATATTCGTTTGCAGATTTCCACAAGTCACGTTACAGTAAAGTTTTCTGTCAAATGCAGCTGAATTAAAATTTAATTGTATTAGTAATTAGGGATACATGAAAGTTGTATACTTTCTAATAAGATGAAATCAGAGGACAAAAAAAATAACAAAATAAGTATTGATGAGAAAACAAAGATATAAAACTTATTATTACTGTATATAAAATTAAATATGCACGTTCGTTTTCAAAATACGGCATAGACTTATCTACTTTATGATAATATTTCATTCACATTCACAGCGAAGCACCACCATAGAGGCAAACTACCTCATTATAAAAAGAAAAGTTTCAAGCTTTTGCTTTTGACAAATAGCTTCGTGCCAGTAGGCTATAAGTTATTTTTCTGTCAATTTCCCTTTGAATTGTAAATAAACTAGTAGTGAAAGGATTGGATTGACTTTTTCACAACTTTCATTTACTTCAGAACTGCTTCCAGAATGATTGCAGAGGAAAGTTTCGATTTTTTGCTGAGTTTTTTAAGCTTCACCAATTTTTGCCGCCTTTCTTCCTTATACTTTGATCGGAATCTTAACAAGTTTTCATCTAAATCTACAAATGGGATTGGTCATACCAAATCTTGGCAGCTAAATGCCTTATGCACAATTTTTGCTCTACTATTTCTTACTTCCGTGTATTTGTACACTTGTTTTATGACAAATCCGTCACTCGAAGAAAAATCCCTTCTAATGTTTGTAATGGGTACATTTGTCGTCGTTGCGTTGGTAATTCATTTCTATCTCACAGAATCTACAAATGCTATCATTCTCCTAAACGATCTACTTGCTCTCAACACAAAGTTTCGTAAGTAAAATGCATACTTAAAGAATGGTTCCGTTGCTTTAGTACAAAAATGGTCACTTTATTAAACACTTATGTCCTAAAGTACTTATAAATAAAAATGTTTTAAAATAAAACACAGTTTAAGCAGTTATTCAACTCTCTATGCTGATATCATTAAGTAGATGATTTACGACGATAAGTGTTTTGTACGATGCACATGCGCAACTAATTTGCTTAAAATATTCTAGAGCTCAAATTTCAAGTGAAGGCAATCAAAATCAGTGCGATGTTAAATGTTATTAAGCTTCTAACGGCAAATTTGGCACTGTCACCTATAGTAGTGTTTCCTGCAATGGTAGTATTTTTCTCACAGGATTACAACTGTGCCAAAATCTTCAAGTATTTTCTTGGATCCTTGCCTCACCAGCCATTTGTGCTAGCCACACTTATGACAATTCTGTCACTTCTGCTCGCGTATTATGGATTGTCGTTTTGTATAATTGGACTAATCGTATTGACTTCATCGACGTCTTGGCTGAAATACAAATGTAGCGAGTAAGTTGGTTTTTTTAATAACTACATTTTGTAAACCATGTGCAAGCATATATATATTTTTGCTTTTTTTTATTTAGCCCAAAACTAAGTCGAGAAATTGGACTACTCTATCGTACTATTCAGCTCTTTCATAAAGAAACTGAACACCTTTCTAGGCATATTTGCCCGTGGCTCCAAATTTTTGCGGCATTACTTCTTATCACAGTTGCTTATGGTATTGTGCGAATTGAAGCGAGCAATAACCCATTTATCGCATGTCTCCTAACACTCGTCGGATCGCTGGTATTTACTTGTTACTTCTACAGTATGGAACTGTTTGCTTTAGTGCAAGAGTCATCAAGCAAATTCCCAAAAGCACATTCTGCAATGCTCAATGCTCCATTCAAGAGATCTTGCCGACAAATCCGTTGGAAAATGGGAAGTGCTTACTACATCAAAAGAAATACTTTCGCTTCGATGATTAAAAATGTAGTGATTAAGGCGGTAATTAAGTTAATTATTACTTTTTGAAAAATGGCAATTACACTAAACTTCTTTATTACTTAATAAATATGCAGTTAATTAGAATGAGCATTTGCATAGCATTGTTTCTTGAAATATGCAAACAATTTTTAGGAATATCTACTAAGATATTATGAAATCATGCTTCATCATAATTCTCCAATTACTAATTAACAGTGATCGCCAAATAATTAATTCAAATGCTCGTTAATAATATACATTTTACAACAAATCTCATAGGTCAATAAACTCTAAACCTTGATTAATATATCGTATTTAATTAACCAACCCCAAGTACATACAGTGTTATATATTCGTATTCTTCACATTTTTTATTTTTATTTCATTACTAATTCTAGTGGTAATAGTGCAGACTGAAGAAATTGTGGAGCAGTTAAAAACTCCAACATGTTAATTTGCCTATTCATCATCGTCAAGGGGTTTAGACAATTTTTTACTGCTACTGGAGCTACCGCTGGAACCGCCGCCGCTGGAACTACTGCTGGAGCTTCCACTGCTGGAGCTACTGCTCGAGCCTCCACTGCTGGAGCTACTGCTCGAACCTCCACTGCTGGAGCTACTGCTCTTCTCATACACACTCGTGTAAGTAGTTTCAGTTATTGTTGTGGTAGTAATAGTAGTGGTAGTTTCAGTAGTGGACCATTCATTTGATTCAGACATGCTGCTTCTATGTTGCATCCTCTCCTCGTACAACTTTTTTGCGCTTTCAACCTAATTAATTAGCAATAAATTAGTTGTTACTTATATAATTATTTCATAGACTTCTTCTAACTTACATCAATTTCTTGCCCAAATTTTTCTACTTTTGAAATGACCGCCGCCAAATCGTCGTAGTTTTCCAACATCACATCTGTCTTCATAAAGCCGTAACGTCCATCCTGATAAACTGTACTGTTTGTGTAGTATACGGTTGTGATTTTATTTTTCTTCAAAACGATGTCCAACTCAATTTGTACCTAGAATTAAACAATTACGTTTACTCTTTTGAAGTAGTCACAATGTTACCAAGTTTTTAAAAAGTTTACAGCCTCGTTATTTATTAAATCTATACAAGGTATATATTTTGTATTACAAATGTAACCGAGATTTATTGTGATCGAATATTTAATATAGTCGAATAAGATTGCCGGAAAATTTAGTACTTGAAGTAAAATTATTCAAGTTTTTATTGAAGTTGTTTGAATTTTTGATTTTTGGTTAATTGAATAATCTTACCGCGTCTAGAGCCTCTGGATCAGCATCTTTCCCACGCATTGATTTTGGAATGTACAGAAAACAAATGCTGGTCAACTCAAATTGTTCCAAAATTAGCTGAAACGCTCCTTTATTTTTGGGATCTTTCATCGACTTCACACCATCTTGTGTATTCTGGAGTATTTTATCAACATGCTGAGCAGTTTTCGCCGCTCCCTACAATTTTAATAATTATTTAGGTACATTTTCAATAACATATTTATAATTAAAAACGGTTTAAGTTTGAATACAAATGAAAACGTAGTTTTCACCTCTGATTTTAAAAACATCCAAAACTTGAATTCGTTTGCACTTCTCGGTCCTGTTGCTTTTGGAGCGTCTTCGTCATCGTCGGCATCTTTATATTGGTCAAACATGGCGTTAAAAATGTTCTTATGTCTTGTCACCAATAGAGTAAAATCCATTCCTGGACCACGGTAAAATTTTTCTGGACTGAAGCCGAACGAGTCCGATCTGCCAAGTGTGTTTAAATATTTGACATTTAATGTGCTTTAAATAAATACATTTAAATAATAGAATATAATTAAATACAATAATTTGGTAAAAAATTTGTGAAGTTTTGTCAAATTATATACAGGTTACGACTACTTTGTTGCAAATGTCTTAAAACTATATACCATCAGTCATCATAAGCTTCTACGTGATGTAATTGAATACAAATTTTTAGTCGAACCTTTCAATTCCCTTCACTTTCTTGCGTTGTTTATCACTCAAAATAACGGGGCCACCGTAGCGGCCATCGACATGAAGCCAGATTCCATGTTCTTTGCAAATGTCTGCAATTTCATTGAACGGGTCAAAGGACCCCAGAACGTCTGTTCCCAGGGTGGCGACAACGAGAAATGGAATTTTGTCGCCAGTAAGTGTAGTCTGAATTGCCTTTCGCAGGGATGGTGGGTCCATTTGTCCAGTGGCGCTATCCACAGGAATGTACTTGCAGTTTCTAAGACCAATGCCCATAGATGATGCTGTCCTTTTCCATGAGTAGTGCGCCTCTGTGCTGATGTACATGACTTTTGCTTTCTCTGGTGACGTCTCGTCCCTATCCTTTGTTTCATTCATCTCCTTATGAAATTTAGCAATTGCAATTGTGTATTGCGTTGCCATTGTACCGTCAGGTGTACCCACTTTACCAGCACCTTCCCCATTAGGGTATCCCACTTTCTTGCGTATATATGACTTTAGGCCATCGCTGACATGGACAAAAGGCGGAGATGCCTCTTTGTTCTGCATGGTGGGACACATGAATGTTGTCAAAAATTCCGCCATTATACCCACAATTGAAGATCTGTAGGAATATTAGTATATATTTTGAAAAATAACATTTTCAATATTTTAAGTTTCTTCAAACATTATAAGCTGTTTGCATTTTCACAAAAATGTGTATCTTATTTAATGTTCAAACAAAGATTTTCCAGAAAATTCTTAAGTTATATTGGGTGTAGCAACATGAGAATGCTACGTTTATACAACCTATTAATTAGTTTGTTAAATGTTAAATGATAGCATTGTCTAGTTTTTTTTATCAGATGTGGCAAAGAAAGGTGACAAGTCAATTGCAAAACGTTCTAGTTCTTACTTGTCCATCATTTTAAAGTTTTCAGGTTTGAAAGGTACAAATTTTGACATGAAGAGAATGAAATCTTGAACGTAAACCATAACATCTTTTTGCTTTAGGCCAACTTCCGCCAACCCTAGGTCAAGTCCCGTGGATGAGGTATTCTTTGGATTTCTAAAAAATGTCATTTTCAAAAACAGTTCGAACATTCCCTTGAAAAATGGTAAATGTAGGTCTGGCATCAAGGCATTAACGTATGGTACGTGATCCCCTTGTTTCGTCGCCAGTGGCGATGACTTTCTGACTTTCTTTGAAAGAAGTTCACCGCATTTTCCTGCAGCATGGGCAATTTTTATATTAATAAATGATTAGATTACTATATTTTATAATTTATTAAAATTTACCCCCAGATATTCCTTCTAACTTTTTTGCAAAACAATCGATCTTGTCTAGAACGTAGTCAATGTCGGATTCGGTTACGAATGAATTTGTGAGAGGATACATGAAGTGCTTTGGTTCGCCAGGTAAACGTCTCATGATTGAAATGTAAATGAATCCTCCGAATAGCAACTTCATCTTCAGATTCTGAGTGAACTAATGTAAATGAGGCAATTTTAGTACCTGCCAAATGATGGCAAATTGCTCAACGGTGATTGGTTTTCAAATTGCATTTGACCTCGTTACCTTGTCCAACTCCTCAATGTATGAAGGTTCTTCTTCATCTTTTGGATCCATGTTACTTGGAATTACACGAAATGGTACTACTGGCGTATCTACTTCGGTTGTCAGTAGCTGAAAATTTGGACGGTCTTTCATTTTTTCTCGAACCAACCTTGTGAGGTTGTAGCTGTACTCGATGTGCTGTCGGAGTCCACGATGTCCCTAGAGTGTAGTAAAAATGGTTATAGTTGAATTGAGGTTACTCAAATAATAGAGTTCTTATTATAGCTTTTATAGTTTTTTTTTGTAATAATAATAGCGGTTTGAAAAGTGTCAGGTTGTATAAATAACTAAGAAGATCGCTCCCTGATAACAAATATATTTACATTTATAGTTCAAACAGACTTATTGTAAAAATAAATGAGCTTACTTAAATTCTCATGTAAACTTTCACACATGTGAAGCAAACAAACTAGAAATTTGGCCCTAATGGTTTAATAAATTTAATTGTTTAAATATTCATTGATCCATTGCTAAATGGTATATCTTGTAAATCACCCCTATATATGACATGGTTAAAATCCGCTATATTTTACTTCTTGTATTTGGCATGTAAGATGTCACAATACTTAATAAAAAAAACTTGAGAATAGGTGAGATGCTCCATATTATTTTTTGTAACATTCATTCACAAATCAAAAAAGGATATAAAGATAAAAAGCGACAGACTGTCCGTTTGGTCATGGAATAGTTGCCAAAATTTGACGTCGAAACAGTAAAATTTTGGTACAAATAATAACCACTCGGTATCACAAATGCCATGGTTTTGAACACTTAACTTAATTACTTACTTTAATAAACCACATGAACCAACTTTTCCCGGCATCAGTCATTTTTGGAGTTTGCATAAATTGTGGTAAAATGTGGCTGGCTACCATTGTAAACATTTTTTCCGCATTAAACATACTCTTAAAATTTCCATCATTTCGCGTTATCAAGAAACTTGCAGATTCAGGAACTCCCAGCAGTGTCGAAAAACTGAATGCAAACGAGTTTGATCTGCACGAAAAAAAAATTCATTTAAAAATAATTTAGTCGAGGTAGATTTTACTTTATACGTTAGTGTATTTCTCGAACATCAAATTTTATACTGAAATACCTCTCCACACCCTTCCACTTTTCCTTAATTGCAGGTGAGAATAATGCAGGTCCACCATAGTTTCCGTCAATATGAAGCCATAGATCATACTTTTCAGAAATGGTCGCAATTTTTCCAATAGGGTCCACAGCTCCAAGCCGATGCGTTCCAACTGAAGCAATTACCATAAAAGGCATTCTCTTCCCATCCTTAACTTCAAGTATCTTTTTCTCCAAATCAGCCGGATCCATTCTCCCATTCTTGTCCATTTTTACTTTTACTTGAAACTGTGCTGGGATTCCTTTTTTGGTAATTTTTTGTTTACAATTTGTTCAGTTTAAATGAAATGAATGAATTAAATGAATGAAAATTTACAATTTTGGAGTTTGACAAAATAAAGTTAAACTATTTTAGCTTGTTACATTACCAGAAAATATCCCGAATATTTTTAAGACGTCAATGTTTCCTTCCGATATAAATATGACTGGACATCCGATGGTCGTTTCGTTAGCTCGGTAGACTGTGTTTCCAAATCCTGGAATATTTACCATGCCCAGGAAGCCCTTGATGGCAAACACAGGAAATTTAACGGCAAGGGCGAGCTTAACAGCGTCAATGTTTGACATGCATGGACCAATTGTCATTACACCATCCCCGTATGGGTAGCCTAGTCCGACATGTTGTAGGTTACATTTTCAAAGAAATTTGTAAATGAGTTTACTTGCATACCGATGAGCATCCGTATCTGGTGAACAAGAATCCGTTGTATAATCCACCAAAATGCTACAACCAACGGGGTGCCCTCTCCTTTAGAAGCCACATCGAGCACGGTTGAAACAACTACTGAGAGAATATCTCCGATCACTGCATAAGCATCTAAACTGTATAATACGAAAAATCTATTAAATGTGAGAAAAGTAGTATACGCTTTTTACTAGAACTGATAAAGCATGATCGACACCTGATTAGGTATTTGGCTTTTGTTGGATTCAAGAGAGCGGTTTTAGTATAAAAATTTATTTGAAATCAAGTTTCAATACGTCATTAAAAACAAAGTACCTGCAAACGGTAGGATTTGAAAATTGAGGGTACATCTTTTTGGTTACATGCCATAATCTCTAAAATAAAAATCTCTGCAAAATAATCTCTGCAAAATAATCTCTGCAAAAAAATCTCTAAAATAAAAATCTCTGCAAAACAAAAATCTCTGCAAAAAAAATCTCTGCATGCAACAAATCTCTGCACAAAAAAAAAATCTCTAAATAAAAATCTCTGCAATTTAAATCTCTGCATGAAAATAATGTACCTTATAAATTTTAGAATATGTTCATTTTAAAGTTACAATTATTTCCGGAAATTAAAAATGAAATTTTGAAAAAAGTTCTATTTTTTTTAATGTTTTTTATTTTAATCTTGAAAATAACTAGACTGCCGCCCCTCCTCGCTTCGCTCGTCAGGTAGTTTAAATATGCCCCAAGCTACATGCCTCCGGCGGCAGAAGCAACAAAAAAAAACTCATTACTGAAAAGCTAAAGTTAAAAAGTATTAATTTTGTGCAGGATTTAGATTGCAGAAATACTTTTATATTGCAGATATTTAAATTGCAGAGATTTTTTTTTGCAGAGATTTTTATTTTAGAGATTTTTTTGCAGAGATTATTTTGCAGAGGTTTTTATTTTAGAGATTATGGCGTGACACCATCTTTTTGAAATAGGTGCGAATGGGAAACCTTACATTCAACTTCTAAGCAGCCTTGCGTAACCGAAAAGTAGTAGAATGTTTGAGAGTAGTTTGGTGCAATATAAAGTTAACTTTTTACTTTTACTTTTAAAACCTGACTTTTCTAAACAAAAAGTTTTTTTTTGAAAACCCACTAGATATTCACACAACTCACTCTGAGCTTGTTGGACAATATATTTTAAAATTAAGATGTAATTTATTGTACCCTTAATTGTCCAATCTAATGAAATACTTTAGTTCTACGTAAATAGTGTTAGTTTAAGTTACCCAGCGGCATCTCGTTTGAGGTAGAGTGGGTGTGCCCTGTGAGGCGAGTCGGTCATAACAACTTCGTAGATTGAAATTAGAGTGTCAAGCTCAACTCCATCGTTGTTAATGGAGTTGTTTAAGGGCTTTCTAGGTTTCGTAGCATTCTTCGGATCCGTTGAGTAAGGCGTCTTGTCCATTTCCTCAGTCGTCGTAAAGAAAAGTCCTTTGTTCATGAATACATTCATGGCGTTCCACATGAAAATTCCTAGGTTTGCTTTTTGCAAAAAGTCCGGGAAATCCATAAAGAATCCAAACTTGAATGCACCAGAATCTGAGAAAGGCATCATTTCAGCAAAGGGAGTGCCGCCTCCTGATGATGTGTCTCCTGAAGATCCCTTCGATTTTGTTTCCATTCCCGAAAAAAAAGATCCGGGGTTTGGCATTGTATCTTCCTCTATTTATAAAATATTACACACATAAATGCAATATAGAAAATCTATTATTATATTTATTGCATATTACTTTCTTAAGTTCTATTCTAACAAAATTCATAAAGTTGAAGCAAAACCATAATTTGTATAATTAACGGAATCGATTTGCGGAAGCGAACCTTCTGCAAAATTTATTTTGCAAGAAATTAGAAGAAAAAATTCTGTTGCGATCAAAATAAATAACATTTAAGACCTACTTCCATTAGATGAAAAGCCGAATTGTCCAGAAACGGATAGCATTTGAAGTCCTGTCGCAAGAAATGTAACCAGTATCATCTTCGGAACGCTTCCAAACAACCGCATGGTAAATTATTAGGATTCCAGGCTGAGGACGAGTGAAGCAGCACTTTCTAAAAAAAAAGTTTGAAAACCTAATTTATTTTTTGTTATAAGTCACAGGTAATCAGGAACTCATATTTTTCTTTGACCTACAGTAGCCTATTAAGAGAAGTGCTTATGACAAAGTTACTTGTTGCATTTGCAATAATTTTATAATTCTATTCTGATAACTGCTAAATAATGTATGCAGTTTTACGCTCTGTATACAACAACTGTAATAAGAACAAATAAACAAAAAAAAAAACTTTAATTCAAAGAAATATAGGCAGCAAATATTGTTACACTGTGACACATACTTCTATTTTAATAGCACATTTTTTAATATGTTAAATTGCATTCAAAATCTTTCAGAATAGAAACAAACTTTTACTTGAGAGATTAGTCTAAATAATTTACCCATTTACCACTTGAAGAATTGCCAAATCCAAGACGAGTATCTTAAAATTTAATCTATGCTGAAAATATGAAAAGCTACTTTGCGTAAGCGTTTGTTTTAAAATAATCATTGCAGCAATGGAAAACAATGCAAAAAAAAGTCATAAAATTTTTTAGTAATTAGCTCATTTTAAACTCAAATGACGTTAGGCTTAAGCAATAAAATATTGAATTAATAGGCTATGGAGCTACTTAAGCAAGGTCAAATGTTACTAACGAAATTTTGACGTAATTAATTTGAAAGTAAAACTAATTACAAACTAAATCGCTTACACAATTTTATATTTACCAGAAACTTATTGTTAATGTAGCAGGCAATTTATAATTCAAATGTATTTGCTGAGATTGATCCATGCTTTAAATACGGCAAATTGAAAAAATGTTATTTTAAAATTTCAAATGTTTCAAATATTTGAATACATTTTAGTATAGTAACCTTTTGGAGTATATATATACAGGGTGATGCATAAGTCGGTTCCGCTATTATATTTCCCCGTTAAATAAAAAAAAAGTTATGGATACCCAGAATTTTTGCTTTAAGTCAACCTTCAAAGGTATTTAGATTTTTTAATTTAAAAAAAATCATTTCGAAAAAGGGTTTTCCGTACAAAGCCATTTCTGCAAGAATAATCAATTTACTGATGGTTAAAAAAAATAAAAAAAAACAGAAGTTTGGGCAATTCCAATTGAAACAGCTAGAATTCAAAGTTTTTGAAAAAATACCTGAAATTTGAATTACTTAAATTTATATTTTACTTTAGCTTTATTCTCCATCACCATTAGACCGTGAGCTTTGACAAACTAAAAACCAATTGACGGACAATGAGGACGAATGATTAGGTGATTTGTTTTAGGATTTTTTAAGTTTAAATTTTCAGATTTGTTTTGATTATTTGACGGATTGAGTGCCATGACAGTGCCGTGAGCCAACCAGCAAATATTTGGCAACCCTAAACCGGTCCATTAGCCACTGCTCATTGGCCCCAGTGTGTTGGCGTTAACAATATTGGTTGTCGAATACTCTTTGCGCGGCGGAACAGGAGGACCATTTGACAGGAGAATCATTGTGAGGATTTCGAGGCAGACTTCGAATGAAAATATCTGTTCCACGCTTCTGTGGAGTGCGTGACCCTCTTTTTCAGCAACGAGAAGTTGGCACCTCATTTACACGTTGAAGTAATGCAAAGCGTCAAGTCAGCACCTCATCATTTTAACTTTTAAACAATAATTTGAGGTGATGAGGTGGTAACTTCATGCATTGCTATACCTCTACGTACTAATTGAGGTGGTAATTTGAGGTGACATTTCACGGTGCTTAGGTGCCAACTTCACGCACCCGAGGTTTATGCGCCCTTACTGTAACTGAAACTATGACATAGACTTATAACCATTCAAGGTAGAAATGGAAATGATCATAAAAATGTGTTGTATGAAAATGTATAGTGGTAGAAGGAGTTTAAAAAAGGAAGGAAGGAAGAAAATTTATGGAAAATTATGACGTTGTGATTTAAAATAGCGACAGCTATTGTAATAAAGACGCCCTCATGGTTTTAGTAAAAGTATAATAAAGCAGTATTTAGTAAAGTAGTAAGTACAAACAGTTTAAGTACCAGTATTTATTTGCTTTTGGCTTTTAGCTAGTCCTCACCGGATAAAAAAATGCAGTAAAAGGTAAAGGATCGTTATTTGACATTCCCGAATAGCGGATGATCAACATGAAAGGAGAGGGTAGGGATGTGGTAGGGATAAGGACTCATTAGCATAGATATTGTCATCAAGCAAGCACAACAGACTATCCGTAACATTCCGCTGTTTTACGGGCCTAAAGCACAAAGGCCGAGGACACCAACCTGACGTGAGGTACTGCCGTAGCTTTCGCCTGATAACCGCAGGTG
>VYYI01002058.1:0-16300 GCA_021029175.1 Bilobella aurantiaca
TCCTGAAAAACTTACTCATCCGCATAAACACTTGATCGCTTCAAGTACAATCGCTTGAAGCGATCAGTGCGACAAGTGCTAAGCTAACCCATGTCGACTGTAAAGCACACGTTAGGGTTCCCAGTACCTTTTTTTATGCAAAGGAATAATGCCACTGTATTTTAAACCAAAAAAAATCCACTCTCGATCGCTGTTACAGATAGTTTCGCATCTTTTGCAATATTCTCAATCCGAAAAGTCAGACAGTAAATCTTTTTCTAAACAGCGATTTTTCTACATTAAATATTTTTAAAATATCTTGTTCAAACAAGTTTAGAGCTTGCACGTTTTTTTTTGTGAGTTTTGAATTGTAAGAAAAATGAAGCCGAGTAAAATCTTGAGTGACAAGGAAAGAAAGAAGCCGAGAAGACAAAAGAAAAGTCTTTCTAAGTACGGGAAATTGAGAACGTTTCATTCAAAAAAGCATTTATGAAAGGCTCTGTATTTTTTGTTGTTTAGAAAACCTCCACGAGGAAATTAAGGTTTGGGCTGTTCTATTTTGGACTTGATTTGTGTCACACTCCAGTTGGCCGCTGGGTCCCCTTCTGTTTTGATATGGAATTGCATAGGAGAAAGTTGTAGAGAAATGTACCCCTAGAATTTGGGGTTACATTCTTGAGGCCCCTTAGCCCATTTGGGAGCGTTAGAGTAAATAAGGGCAAAGTAAATGATGAATTGAAGTACTCACTCGCTTCTTCAAGGGGGTCGTTCCCGAAGTGACTAGAGAGAGGTTCACTACGAAAACAGCAAGGACCACAAGAACTCAAGTTCCGCTCACTTCGCATTGACATCATCATCTTCCGATTTAGCAGAAAAATGTCTCCAGGAAGTCTCTCTGGACGAAATTCCAGCCGCTAGCACCGCTGGTCGAGTTACCTGTAAACAGTGACGGAGAAAGTTACATAAATATTACATGATAAGAGAGAACCACTGTCGTCAACCACCCTTTGAGTCATCTCTCCTTACTGAGCAAATACGACGATTTCACTGCGGTTACCGCCTTGCTCCTGCTTTTTTCACCGTTGAAACCACCGTTCAAAACCGTGGTGGTGGGTGCTTGATTCAATATTTTCAATAATTTACCGTGTTTTTTTTCTACTCTGACTTTTTTTTTCACTGTTTTTCATTCCTTTTCCACCACCGTGTTCTTAGCCTTTGCTCTTAAACGCCTCCAGAGAAAGTGAAATTTTGTGGGTGAAAGTTGGGGGTTACTTTTAAAGTAAAAGTAATTTGCTTAAAATTTTCGTCTAAAAATATAAACGCAGAAAAAAAAAACTTCAAAGTAAAAAAAAAATCGAAATTGAGTAATTTGATTACAAGTTTGAGACTTTCACTTCCGGTGGGAGAAAGTTAATTCTTAGAAAAAGTTGAGGAGGCGATGACAATACAGGCTGCAAACTTAAGATTGTAATTGATGACTGATGTCGGGCATCAATTACTGACGACTAGAAATGGTGGTATTGGGATTGGTGGGGCGGGTGGGGCAATGGAGGGGCGAGAAGATGTTCAGTAAGGTGACAAGTTGAAGCTTTGCTAACAAAAGGAACAGTTTCCGCTTTCTTTTTTCCAGGGCCCTTTTGAATCGGTGTAAATTGGCTTTTGATGACCAAATTATGTGTCAATTGGAGAAAGTTGGCGGAGAAAGTTGGATTCCAAGACACTTTTGCGGTCCAGGGAGGCTGAGGCTGTGCTTGAAAAATCTTAACTTGGAGCTAAGACCATTCATTTTCGTAAAGGCCCTCCTCCGCTGGCCCTTTGTCCAGGGCCTACCTGACCCTTTGCTGGAATGAAAAGTGGGCTCAGCGTGGGCTGGACGCTGGAGAAAGTGGACATAAATTGGAGGGCCCCTGTCATCCTCAACCTCTCCTAATGACCTACTCAATTCAGCTCAAAGACGAATCGCTGGCTCTTCTATTGAAATTTTAAGTAGGGGGTCCTTCGGATCTTGTCCAGCCTGTCAATATCATCGTCATCATGGTCTTAAGGCACGAGCCGAGCACGACTCTAATTATTTTTGAAGGATTTTTCTTAGCTAATTATAATAATGACAATATTTTACTAGGTTTAAAAAGGCTAACAAGCCTGTAAGCTAAGGCACGTTTCAATATAACTGCTGCGCGCTTATGAGATATAAGTTTTTGGGAAATCAAAATTTTGGACTTAAAATTGCCTAATTAGTACAATTAATATAATTTATGAAATGCTTAGAATAAGTTGTGTAGTGTTCTCGACAACTGCGATTGGAAAAATTAAAGATTTACATTTTTTAAAAATTTATTACAATAAAAACCGAGCAAATATACATATTGTGAATTATTTTGAAGCTCTAAAAACCTTACTGTTGTATTACGTTGTATTACTCTTGGGAATAGCCTAAGAAGCCTGTTCTTGTTACGTGAATCCTAAAACTTTTTATTATAAGATTTCTCTTTGATCAGTTTTTCGTTTATAAAATTCAAAATGGAAGCTTTAATTGAAGACAAAATTATGATTTTTTAAAAAAATGAAATCTAGAGGCTTCCTGTCTTAGAACGAGTAGCTTTAGCAGCAATAGAAATAAAAATAGCGACTTCCTTTTGTATACTTGTGATTTGTAGAAACGTCATTTTTGTGTACAAGTTTTTTTTCTTCAAATCTCATTAGTTGAGGATGCGTGAAAGGTTCTTAAGTGCTTTTTTTAGAAAACGTCGCTCACACCCTTTGTACACTCAATTCAAAATAAGAAAATATAAAAAAAAAGTGTGTACCTTTATGCGGTGACCGCTTTCGCTTGAATTGCTCCTGTTTGGATAAGACTTGGTGATTGGAGGAGACACAATTTGGGAATTGGTGACAGTGCGTTGTTGTGTTTGGTGACTGCAGCGCTGCTCAAACGTTTTTGAAGGATGAGAAGGGGTGAGAAGGGTGTTTTTATACTGGAGAAAGCGCGTAGGAGAAAGGCTTTTATACCCTCCTGGACAACGACTGGAAATCCTGGAATGACGACGACTTTCTCCAGCGTCTTTCACTCTCCGTAACATCATTCTCCGATTTCCTATTCTACGACACGCGTTTGCTAAAAAAGGGATAAATACTGGATACTTAGAATTTCGACAGTTAGGCAATTTGATATGAATGCTGCTTAATTTTTTATTTCTAATTCGAAGAAAAAGTGTGATTTTTGAATTGCCGTACTTTTTTTTAGATGGGAGGATATGTGAGTGCAAAAGCTCAACTGCATTTCAGCTCTTACTCCTAAAGCCAGTTCCCACAAGTGGTTATTTAAAAAAAATTTATTAATAACATATTAAATTCTATAATAATAAAAATACAACTAGCATTCGGACGGTATAAAGTAATTTAAGGAACGGTTTATCGACCTTCAGAGACAGCTTCCTTAAAATGATAAATGGGGAAGTAGACAATAAAGTACGCCAAATAGTTCAATTATCATGAAAATTGGATCTTATATAGTAAAAATGATGCAAAATCTTAATTTAACCTCGTATTTCAGGAATTCGCAAGGTCTAGGTAAAAAAGTCTAGCGTTTATACCACTAAGAAAAATGTTTCGTGTTTACGCCACTAATAAAAAATTCAGAAAAGCACCAGGACTTTTTTTTTTTAATTTTTGGTTTTCTACTTATATTCAGACACTTTTTTTTCTTTAGTGGAGTACAAATTTTTATTAAAATTGAACGGGCTTACTTGTCGTTGGTGACTTGCGCCCTTACTTTTTAACGACAATTTTTTTTTAAATGACATAAAACGTAAATTGAATTATACCTAACATGACCTCCATCCAAAGATGGGCTTGTTTGGCTACGTAATATAATTGACGTTGTGTAGTAAATGAGAATTGTTGTGCGGCTCTATTTTTTCCTGTTTTCGTCTAATTATTTTTTGTGCAGTGATGCTGTGAGTAGTAGAAGCGTAACAAATATTTTCAATTTCTTCCTATGGAGAAAGCGTGTAGCACGCTTTCTCCGCTGCTTCTAAATGCATTACTCGTTCACGTTTTTACTGATGACAGAACAGATTTAGCGGTTGTTCACATTACCTCAAAATTTTGTGAAATTCGAAAAACTTTGAACAGAACAAAAA
This sequence comes from Bilobella aurantiaca, assembly GCA_021029175.1. Lineage (NCBI taxonomy): Eukaryota > Metazoa > Arthropoda > Collembola > Poduromorpha > Neanuridae > Bilobella > Bilobella aurantiaca. The sequence continues at coordinate 4,122 of VYYI01002058.1, forward strand.
TCAAATTTTCTAAATAGGGTTTCATTCGTACGAGAACCTTTACTTTTAATAAAAACAATACCCTTGAGTTGCTTAATTAATAAAGTTATCAATAAAAAATATGCTCCTGGATGATGCACTCCAAAGTTTTTGAATCCAAAATTCTAATTTATTTAAAAAATTTCAAAATTTCAATTTTCAAAGTTTCAAATGTAGAACAGTTGCTGGTTGAATCGATATATTACCTTGACTCATGGCGCGACACGCTGTTTAGTTATGCAGGGGGCTTAAGGAGAAAGTCGTAAGCCGACGAACTTATGTTCCATGAATCCAATTATGCAACCCTCTTAATTTAAAAGTTTTAAGGCGATAAGGGAGGGGTTATGTTATTTTGGTGCGGAAAAGGCCCTCCAGGCCTCAAAATGTATTCCAAATAATTTTAAACTTTAAAGCCGGGTTTAGAGAATTATGGTGAATGGTGAAATGAATGAAAATATGGTGAAAGCAGAGACTAGGCCTCACTTTCTCTTTCTTCGTGATGCTCTCTCGAGAAGCAATGATTGTTTTTAGGCCTAATTGCTATCAAAATCTGTTCGATTAAGGCTTTATAATTTATAGTTTGAAAGTAATATTAATTTTGAAATTGTGTTGTGAAAATCATGTTTTAAATTGATGAAAAAATGGTTTATTGAGGCTAAATTCCTCACTTTCTCTTTTCTTAATGACGCTCTAGAGCGGAATTTGATGGAATTTAAGTGTAGTTATCAAAATAATCTTACCTAAATCTTCAAAATATAGTTTCAAAGTAGTTTAAACTTTAAAATTTTGTTTAGAAAATTGCTCTTGAAATTGGTGAAAGTATGGTGAAAGCAGAGAGTGTGCCTCACTTTCTCTTTCTTAGTGATGCTCTATCGAGCAGCAATGATTAATTTTAGGCCTAATTGCTATCAAAATCATCTCGATTAAGTCTTACGAATATTAGCTTCAAAATTTTCAAAATTGTATTAAAATGTTTTATTAACTTGAAATTGATAAAATTACGCCTCTATTATGAAGAAGTTCTCACTCAAGTGCAATGATTCTCTCATAATTATTTCGTTTAACAGTGGAGTATAAGGGTACAGAAAACTGTCACCTCAGATACAGAAAACTGCTACCTTGAGGTGACAGAAAACTGTCACCTGGGGTACAGAAAAACTGTCACCTTGTCACGTGGTTTGAAACTCGCGGATTGTGGGCAATGGTTGTATATACGCCGAAAACCGAGAACTGTTGGATTTATCACTTTTTGCTCAGAAATTGATGGACGCGGTACGAGTGTGGTTTCTCATTTTTCGGTGTGTTTCAAACCACGTGATAAGGTGACAGTTTTCTGTACCCCAGGTGACAGTTTCCTGTCACCTCAAGGTAGCAGTTTTCTGTATCTGAGGTGACAGTTTTCTGTACCCTTATACTCCACTGTTTAAAGGCTTCAAAATGTTTGTTAAGTTTATTTTTTGTTTAAATTCTATTAAATTTGTAAACTAATGTTTGCAAAACTAAACTTGCGATTATCGGTGTGATTATGGTGAAAGTAAAGAAAGCCTCAGTGTTTCTCTGTGATGATCTCGAATGCATTGCTTTATTTCTGCCTCAAATCAGGCAAAAAATTCTAAAAGAAAGAAAGAAAGAAGATCTAAATTGTAATGATTTATTGTTTAATTTTTTTAACATATTTTTAGAAACCAATAACGTGGAATTAGTGAAAATAAGGTGAAAGTAGAGAAAGGCCCACTTTTTTTTTAGTAATGATCTCGACTGCATTGCTTCCTTTCTGCCTTAGAACGGGAAAAATAATTGCGTTCAAAGCCTTCAAATTGTAATTTTTTTATCGTTCAAAAATTTTGAAATAGTGGTTAGGGAATTCTGCCAATTACTAGTACAAATACGAAAAAAGTATACCCAGAAAGCCTCAATTTGCCATAGATAGTCTCGAATACAGCTTCAAAGCGATGGAAATTATGTAAAAGGTTGTGTTCAAAAATTGCTGCAAATTTTAAAATTTTGTTTTGAAAACTGAATTCGTAATTAGTGAGAATGCGGTGAAAGTAGAGAAAGTCTCACTTTTTTTTAGTGATGATCTCGAGTGCATTGCTTCCTTTCTGCCTCCGAAACGATCAAAATAATTCCCGTTTTCTGACGTATTTGTGACTTTCCCGGAGTGAGGCTGATTAGAAGTTTCAATCTTGCGGTTGTCGTGAGTCCATGGACTTTAAATCCCATGCTAATTCCCTCCACGCCTCCCTCTTGACGCTACTAATTAATTTTCACCCTTTCCTTCTCACCAGTTTGACAGTGTGTGACCTCAAGGAGATCAAGGGGCGAAACGTTTGAACTGGATTAGGCAGTATGGGGGAAAGCAGGATATTGAATTCAATTAGGCGAAACTATTACGCAAATACAGAGCGTCACAGCCATATTTCAAATATTTATTTACTCAGATGCGACAGATGGACACGGGTCAGTCGTCCCGCAACGTCAAACAAAATCATGTCTTGGCGTTCTCTACTTTCACTCAACTTTTCCCTTATTTCCAAACGCATTATGGGCCCCCTTCCAAGTAAAGTGGGTTTTTGAACATGATAATTTATTTTCGAAATCAGAAATTCATTTTCGAAAACAGAACCTGAAAATAGTGGTTGTGGTAAATTTTTAAAAATGGAAATTGAAAATACGAAGAAGGGAAGGTAATGAAATTTGAAATTGTTAAGCAGAGCTGACTGCTTTCACCGGAGAGAGTAAAAGTTTCTCTTTTCAGAATGAGGCTGCCGCACGATTTTTTTTAATTTCAATCCAAGCAGAAATTTTTATAAGTAGTTCGGTTGCCTACTTGTTAAGGATATATTCATTAAGTTATTAGTAAATTAATAAAATTTTCTTTAAATCAAATCAAATTCTTTTTTTTTGTTCTAGTAAATAATTGGTAGGGACACTTTAATGATTATTAATTAAATCCATCTAAAGACTATTCGTTACTTCGTGAAACCAAATCACGCTTGACACCATCCAGACGTTTCTTTTTTGTTACTTACTTAAAATAGCACTTTTATCAATAGATAAATCGCTGTGGTGCTGGAATTTGATGCGTAGGAGATTTAGGTTTTTTTTTAATTGGTAAAATTAGCTAAAAAGTTCTAGTTAGCTTTAGTTAACCGCAATTAGGGAAACATTGGTTTAAGTTTTTACTTTCATTGATTTGTGGTTGGTGGGCCTGAGAAGTGGTAGTGGGCTTTGCGATCAAAATTCCAACTCAAACCCACAAATGTGCAAGGTGCCGCCGATTCCTGGAGTGGAGGCAATATTTAAATCAAAACCATATAAAAGGCACTTATTTAATGCATATTAATTTATTCCTGTTGTATTTACAAAATTAGCAATGTAATTGTAAGCAACTTTCCTTTTCCTCTATGCCTACTTTAGTATTGTAAATAAAGTATCACTCCTACTTCAGCTGAAAAGTCAAAGTGTTCTAAGCATTCTCTTATTAGTCTACTTGTTTTACTAACATCGGTTACTTGTTTTACGTACATTACCCAATAAAACCAATACCACAAAATTAAAAATTGCCTAAACGCTAAGCGTGCATAATGTGTTCTCTAAAAATTAGTGTCAAACCAATAGCATTTGAACTTGGTTTTGCAAAGGAAGAAGCATAACTTAACTAATTTTATGTGGAACCTATAAATACAGTGCTATTCACTTAAACCTGGACAGCCAATTCAAAATCCCGTAGTAACTCCGTAAAAAATTGAAAACATGGAGGGAAATTTGTTGAAAACTATGGAAAGCTTGTTGTTTTTTCTTAAAAAGCGCATTTTATTGTGTTAATTTAATTTTTTAACCGTAACAACTTTTTTTATAATCAGGAACCCCTCATATTTTAAGAAATAAACAACTTGTTGAAAATTGAGTGTCCAGGTTTAAGTGAATAGCACTGTACACAAATCTTACACTTCCACCTTTCTCTCTCCTTAAAAAAGGCTCTGTATGCCCCATACTTACTCCCAGGTGGACATCACAGGAATAGGACTCGAAAGTGAAAGTTTGTTTTCAGTTTTGACAATATTAACCATTAAGAATCAAGATCGGGGTACACAAAACTTACACTACCGCTTTTCTCTATTTATTGAGAAAGGCTCTGTATGCCTTGAACCTACCCCACGGCGGACGAAGACTCAAAAGTGAAAGTTATTTCTTTATTTTGACAATTTAACCAGAGTACACAAATCTTTCACTACCGATTTTCTCTTTTTTTTTTATTAAGAAAGGCACTGTACGCCCGGAACTTACCCGAGTGTGGTCATGGTGACAATTGTGTACCAGAAGGCTGCCGGAATGGAAGTGAAGTTCGTTTCCTCGACGTTTTTTTCAGCGTAGAACATCACTGTCGCAAAGATGATGATGGCCATCGCAAGGGAGAACACTAGGAATCCGAGTTCGGACGCACAGGACTTGAGCGTGTAGCCCAGGATGCGCAGCCCTTGGGAGTGGCGGGAAAATTTGAAAATTCGAAAAACACGAAAGACGCGGAGCGTGACGAATGCGCCGCTCACGTCGTCGTTGTCGGCGATGACGAGGCCGATATAATAGGGGAGCACCGCCACGACGTCAATGATGGACATCACGGACCGTACGAACTTGCAGCGGTCCGGCGCCGCGAAGAGGCGGAGGAGGTACTCGGCGGTGAAGATCATGACGCAGGCGGTGTCCATGCACAGAAACACTGTTTTGTAGCGTTCGCCGCAGGAGAGGGTTCCGCCTTTGCCGGGGAGCCGACCGCAGGGAACGGTTTCCACGACGTTGGCCATCACGGACACGGCGATGAAGAAGCCGGTGACGTAGTAGAAAACAAGGGCCGCCGTGGAGGTGTGGGGGTTCTCGAACGCGCGCCACATGCGTTGACGGATGTTCGTCAACGGCGGCATATTCTGGTCGCCGTTCTCCGACAACTTGTCGTCGAGGAGCCGTTCTGCGTTCTCGCGCTTTCTGTCGCGGTAGTCCTCGTAGCAACAGTCGCCGATGACGTCGGGGAGGATGCCGAAGAACGCAAGTTCTTCGTCGTACGACGTCAGGCACTCGTGCTTGGGGTAGTGCAGTTTCCCGGTGCGGTAATAGTTGAGAATGTGTCGAAAAATGTCGGGGTCGCGGTCGAAAAAGTACTGGCGACCATCTTCGTCGTAGAAGAAGTCGCGTTCGGAGGAGCCAAGTAGCGTGTCGGGGTACTTTTCTAGAGTGTTGCGCCACGTCTCGAACTTGCGGCCGGAGACGTTGATGAGGAGCTTTTCGTCGTCGCCCTTGCGGCGGTCCTTGGTGACTGGGGGCGGGGGAAGGGGGTTGGTGGCTATGGGGACCCAGCCGATGGCCGCCGCTCGGGCGAACGGCAACCAAGCCGCCACCGAGGCCATGCCCTGCGGAGGAATGGTGTAGGGTCACGGGGTACACTGAGATCGTCGCACGGTTTTTGGCTACGACGATTTTATTCCCCGAAGTCCGAACGCCGATGACGTGCGTCACTCTGCCGTCATGTCAATGCGGAGGAGTGTCGAATCGAGTTTTGAGTGGTGGGTCAAGGTGTCAACTTAGGAGTGTCGCACAGTTTGTATTCTGCGCCTATTCTTTTTTTCCCTCGAAGTCCGAGTGACGTGCGTCACACTGCGGACACAGCCTTGCCGAGGAATGGTTGAGAGGAGTGGCGCACGGTTTTTTTTTCTGCGACGATTTTTTATTGTTCCCACCACGTCACTCCGCCACCATGCTGTAACAGCGGAGGGGTGTACAGCCGAGTTTTGACTGGTGGGTCAAGGGTACTTTTGTCGCACGGTGCTTCTGTGACACAGATTTCGTTCCTCCGCCACAACGTCGATGACTTGGGTCATTCCGCCTCCATGTCAATGTGGTGAGGTGTCAAGTCGTTGTCGCACGGTGCTTCTGCGACAGTTTTTGCCGCCGCGCGAACGTCGCGTGACTCGTGTCACTCGGCTGTCATGTCAATACAGAGGAAGGTTGAGCTGATATTTGATTGGTGGGTCAACGGTTTGCAGTTGTCGCACGATGCTTCTGCGACAGGCCCGGACGTAAACGACGCACGTCACTCCGCCTCCATTTCTTAAGCCACGCCTCCTCCGGAACGTAGAACTTGTCGAAAAACGCTTATCCTTTGTCACCACCACTTCAACTGGCACAAGGTACACTTCTCCATTTCACTTTCACTGGAAGTCGAACTTTCACTTTTCACTTTCTTCGGAATCACTCATTTTCAAAAAGAAAAAATTAAGTAGTTTCAAAATTTTAAAAACTCTCACTTTCGAAAAACTTCTCTTCTCCAGCACTTCTGCGAGTTCCAAATTTTGAAAAACTTGTCTTTTTCAGCACTTTGCGAATTCCAGATTTTGAGAAAAAAAAAACTTCTCCCTACCAGTAAGTTTCAAGTTAAAAATTTCGAAAACTCTTCTTTTGGTTGAACTTTCGAAATTTCGAAAAACTTTCCTTTTCCAAGCACTTTTGAAATTTCTCCTTCTCCAGCACTTTTCCAAATTCCTTTCTCCAGCACTCTCTTTTCTCCTGGAGAAAATGAAGCGCCACGGTCCAGCTTTCTCCAAAAAGTGAAAGTTGGAGAAAGCAACTGGTCCAGCTTTTCCACCACTTTTCCAAACTTCTCCTCGAAGAGCCGCCGGACTTTGGCCAGAAGTTGAAATTCAAGAAAAAAAAACTTTTACAAATTGTAACTTTTCGAAATTCCGCACTTAAGAAACGCTCTGTTCCCTGGAAACTGAAAAGTGAAAGCTGGACTTCAACCGGGAAGGAAAAGCAACTGGTCGAATTTCAACGTTTTTCAAAACAGGAAATCCGGAAAGTTTTTCCCGGAAAAAATTTCCCGACACTTTTGCGGAAACCGTTGAAACCGGGGATGTTGGGAGAGGAAGATGATGGACCAAAGAGGCTGCTTCGGAGCGTTCTCTCTTCGTGACTGGAGCAGAGAAGAGGAGTCGTGAGTTTTCACAAACTTTTTTTTTCACGACTTTTTTCTTCGTTGGGTTCCGAGATTCGGGAAATCAAGCTACGGACGGTGGGTGCTATGAGGGCGGCGCAGAGTGGAGTGGAGCCGCGAGCGTAACCCCTTCCTAGCCCATTTACTTCCCCATCCTTCGTTTCGCCGTGGCGAGAAACGCGGTCTGACGTGCGCCGTTCCCGTCCACGGTCACATTTTTTGCTGGAGGTCCTGTCAGAGGCAGGAAGGCGAAGCTTTGGCACTAGTGCTCTACTGAACGAGATGCTAGATTTCTAGATGCCTCTTTTTAGGGCTTCCTCTCATCCTAGAACAAGAGATTCCAGCTGTCTCCTCGAGACAATCGTCACGGCATCTCCTTCCCAGCCACCACCGTGCGTCATCGGGTGTACAGAGCACCTCATAAGTAGCGCTCAAAGCGGAAGTGGAATTTTGGCAACGCTGCATTCACCATTAATCGCATTCCTCAAGTATTTCAAACAGTGATCTTTATTGGCTGATGGCATACAGCAAAAGGGAAAAGAAATGTACAGAGAGCATCATGAGTAGCGCTCAAACCGGAACTGGAATTTTGGCAACGCTGCTTTCAATATTTTGGCATTCCGACAAATATTCTAAAGCAGTGATCTCATTGGATAATGGCATACAGCAAAAGGGAATGAAATGTACAGAGAGCATCATGAGTAGCGCTCAAACCGGAAGTGGAATTTTGGCAACCCTGCATTCACCATTAGTCGCATTCCTCAAGTATTTCAAACAGTGATCTCATTGGCTGATGGCATACAGCAAAAGGGAAAAGAAATGTACAGAGAGCATCATGAGTAGCGCTGAAACCGGAAGTGGAATTTTGGCAACGCTGCATTCACCATTAGTCGCATTCCTCAAGTATTTCAAACAGTGATCTCATTGGCTGATGGCATAGAGCAAAAGGGAAAAGAAATGTACAGAGAGCATCATGAGTAGCGCTCAAACCGGAAGTGGAATTTTGGCAACGCTGCTTTCAACATTAATCGCATTCCTACAATATTCTAAAGCAGTGATCTCATTAGTGACATACAGCAAAATGGAGAGAAATGTACAGTGAGCGTCATGAGCACCGACCATGATACAACCCTGCTTTCACCACTTTCGCCCGAAATTGATCATTTGATGATTATTTTTTTTCGCCAGCATTGCTGAATTGCTGGCGAGTGATCTCAGCCTTTGATGAATACGAAAAAAGGGGACGAACGATGTACAGAGAGCGTCATGAGTACCGCTAAAAATAGAAGTCGAATTTTGGCCTGCTACAACCCTGCTTTCTCCACTTTCTCCCAAATCCAGTTGCATTACGTTAATTGTAGCGAGTGAACTCGGCGTGCGGCGAATACGGCAAACGGGAAAGCAATGTACAGAGAGCGTCATGAGTACCGCCATAAGTCATTTTACAAACGCTCAGTTTTTCGCATTGCACTTTGACTGCACTTTCAAACACTTACATGGAGGCATTTTGCCGTCACGAATGGGCTTTAGAAGAAGGCGATGTACCAAGGACGTCATAATGTACGTAAAAGTGAAAAATAAATTGGCTGTGACCCAATTTTAAAAACGCTCGGTACACGCAAGTCAGACTCTGTGCGTAATAACTCATGATAATGAACAGAGGAGGTCATTGATGATCCGAAACCGGAAGTGAAATACTGGCCAAAAATGCGGTTCGTTTCATCGTCAACTTAGCCAATAATGTGGCGCAGATTCAGACATGAAAGAAAATGTACAGAGAGCGTCATAGATGCCGGAAGTGAAAGCATGGCTATATTTTTCCATGTGACAAGTCCCTGCATGCAGTATTTTGTTGCATAAAATATTCTTATGCATAAATTAATGCAGATACACAAAATACAGAGCCTTTCACAAGAATCGTGACCCAATAAAAACGTAATAAAACTTCCAAATGTTTGAAGTCAAGAAATATTTTCTCTTACATAAGTTTCGTTATCAAATGAAAATGAAAGTCAATCTTCATTTCTAGAGCAGCGCGTCATGGTCTCACGGTTCATGAACAGAGAGAAAGGAAAAGTACAGAGAGCGTCAAAAGTAGAGGGAAAGACCAGAGTGAAAGTTTTCACCGAAAAACTCTAAAACTCTAAAACTAACTTAACGCCACTCAGAAAAAGCATCGCATCGAGAAAAAAAGTACCGTGAATTTCAGAAGCATCTCATAAGGCTCGGAGTGTCACACGCGATGCTTTCACTTATTCAATTTAAATTGGAGAAAGTCGTCCTTTCAAATTAACCTAAAAAATGCAATATGAAAGGAAACACCGCCTGGGCTGCTGCTACAGTGTGGAATATCAAATAAGAAAAAAAGTAACAAAAGGCATTCGTAAACTGACTCATAATTGATTTCCTACAAAAAGTACAGAGCCTTTCTCAAATCATTCTGCATTAGAGTAGAATTGAATTACAGGGAGAAAGTTATTTTGAGATCACGTGCTCGCCGTCACTTTCTCCTTATATCTAATTCAATAACTTTCTCCTCCCCATTTGATCCTTATAATAACAACTTTCTTTTCGAAACGCTCTGTACACTCGAGTTGGAAAAGTTGTGTAAGTTGTTTGAACAGTTTTTTTTTATGAGAGGTGTGAGGGAGCCAGTGAAGGGAAACGAAAACATTTTTCTAAAAAAAAAACTTACCTAACTTCAAACTGTTGTGAAAGGGAGAAAAATGCTCAAAATGAGAAAGTTTTCTCTTTGAATAAAAGTTGGGAGAAATTTCTCTTACAAATTTCCTTCAGGAAATGAAAAGGAGGCTTTACACAATTGGGAAATGGACTTTTTTTTTAGAACAACTTGTTCTAAAAAAGCTAAGTTCAAACTTTTGTTTTGTTCGAAAAGTTAAAAAGAAACAGTTTGAAAATCTTTTGATAGCGAAACAACAGTCGGAGCGAGAGGAGTAATTACACTTGTTGACGGAAATCAATGGATCGAAAGTTAATGCTCACCCTTTAGAACAAAGGCTGGTTTTGTTCAAACATGTTTGAACAAGATTGCACACTGTAAAAAATATTTTCAAAAAAACTTATTTTCTCAAAAAATATTTTTAATAGCTTTTTTTAATTCTTTCAAAAAGTTCGTTTTTTTTTTCAATTTTTTTCAACTCTTCGCATAAAAATGACTTCCGAACATATTCTAAGTGGCAGAGGAGGCAGTAACGAGCATCGAAGCGGCGCCTCTCCGTCGTGCGTTCTTGAACGTTTTGATTTGTTCTTCCCAATTTTTCCGATTAATTAGGTACAACTTCATTGCGGCCTGTGCGTCGAGAATCTAATTAGTAAAATTAAATTAATCAATTAGCGGTGCACCGTCAGAAACTTGATCAAAAGTACTTGATGATACTTGAGCAGTATTTTGTAAGTGACACAAGAACTTACAGAATTATGCTCGCCCTCCTGTATACTAATGTTGAGAAACTTTCGTGCAAGGGCTTTCAAAGCAGGTTTCCGGGAAGTTTTGTAGAACCTGGAAAGATCAACGAAATTAAAACGCTGAAACGCTGATTTGACGCTGAATCTTACATTGACGTATCACGCATTTTCAGTTTTGGATGGTTGAGCAGTAGCGCTCGAAAATCGTGTTCCAGTGCATGACCCACGACGATGCGACCTTTAAGTATTGTTGACACTTCCCAGACAACGGAATCGAAGGACGAGGCTGGAAGAGTGGAATCAGCGATTAGTTGATTAACTTAATTGAGGTATTTAGTTGGTTTGATTAATGATTACCGTGGTCTAAATCTGACTGCCGAATTCCACTGACCGCTGTTCGGTAGTCAGTGACCTTGACTTTGGGCTTGACGAACTTGTCCAGGACACAGTGTCCCGCTTCGTTGACAATGGACACCCTGGCCAGGGCACTCTCCTTCATTGGCCCAACTCCGACCATTTCGCAGTCCATGGCGACGCACCATGTCAACTTCTGCTCAGAGGGGCTGAGGACCTTTCCGCCAACTTGCTTTCCAGTGCTGTCATACACTGGAAAACCTGGAATACGCTCAGCCTGTGTCATCGCCGGATGAGGGGCTGGAGAGGTGTCACTTTTTGTGACAGGGTCAAGTCCAGGTGTCTGGGCCGTCGTCGTGTCTACCTTGTCAGGGCCCTTGGTCACATGCTTCCTCACTCTGCGCCTGTGCGGTCGTCCAGTTCCAGCTCCGGTCTGTGCCATTAGCTAGAAAGACAACAAAATTAATATTGGACATACTCAGCCGCGCTATTTCAGCGCTAACTGATCCTATCAGAGGTAAGACTTTAACAATAATCGACTAGGCATTGACCAGCGTATTTGCAGCGATTTAAAAATACTTTTTAATGCTTATTTTAAAAAGATGACAAAAACGTTTTTTTAAAACATTTTTTTAAATGTCCAATTCTCAATTTCTTACCAGTTTCCAATTCTGAGACGCTTCTTGCTTAGATTTAGGAATTGACAGAGAGACGCCCTTCTTTGACTTTTCTGTCATTTCAAAAATTCTAAGAAAATTTAAAACAGAATTTTGAAAATTGAAATATGAATATGAAATAGTTTGAAAATTTTAAACACGTGTTTTTTAAAACAACAACTTTTTTGAATTTGTAAAATTTTAAAATTCGCGGGCTTGCAACTGACTGGTAAATTGCCAAATGGCAAACCGTGTTTAATAATGGCACTTCTCCATTTCGCAATTACCAAACGGTTGTTTTGGTATACGCCATCATGGCAAAGCTCCAGAAACCGTGTCACCTCGCGCAGCCCTTGAAAACTCTCTTCACGGCGCACCGTGACAAACGTTCCACGGTTTCCAGTATTCTCAAAACAATTTTGCTTTACGCTTGCGTCAAGTTTTGCTTTCTAGCTTGTCTATTAAAAAGGTAACCAGCGATTATTTAATTTTGCCTATCAAACCCGTCCTTTAGCGTCAACTTCAGTAAAATTGCCAGGCCTTTCGCTTTACAATAATTAAAATTTCTAGACCTTTACCATCGCGTTGATTAAAATTTCTAGACCTTTACCATCGCGTTGATTTAAATTTTTAGACCTTTAGCGTCAAATTCACTTAAATACTAGAACTTTACCATCGCATTGATTAGAATTTCTAGACCTTTACCATCGCGTTGATTAAAATTTCTAGACCTTTAC
>VYYI01002059.1:0-16294 GCA_021029175.1 Bilobella aurantiaca
TTGATTTGTCAAAATTCGCGCCGTTTTTTTTATCAAACGTGTTACAGCATTGGGCATTGTGGCGTTTGACCTTTGACTCTTCAAAAACCACAAGAACAGTCAGTGAGAAAACGTCACAGATGCTTACCCTATTTACAAAATATCGCGCACATAGCTCCAGATGTTATTTCAGGCATCGATGTCACACAGACAAAACGGAGTGACTGACAGACATTACTGAAGGTAACCTTCGCTTGCTCGGAAATAATGGTAAGTCATAATGTAGTCAGTAACAAAAAAAAACGATTTTGTGACAAATAATTTTACAGTAAAGATAAAGCTTTTAGAAATTGTTTTCACTATTACAGAAATCGTTTCATAAGTATTAGAAACTTCATCGTGTAGGTCACGATTTTCCCGACAATTCGAATTGTATATGGCTTTCGATAGTAACCAAATGACCCTAAGCATATCCTTATAGGCATTGACGATAGAACGAACATTTTCACAAGCTTCGTTTTTGGAGTATTTCGTTGCATAGGGTGTCTTCTAAGAGAATTTAGTACTTTGCTCGATAGTTGGTTTATCTCGCCAAACTTGATATGTGTGAGCAAGATATACACATTTGCGGCGATTGTTGTGGTAACCATCACCACTACTATTGTCATTGGAAACTTGCTATGGTTTCGGACAATCATAAAGTTACTGAGAACGGTCAGTGCAATCATAAGATCGTTGACAAAGCATAGAACCCAGGGGCTGGCAACTGATTCAAAATGCTGCTTCAAGATTTGTATTTCTTTGTGTATCTTGATAATATGAAACGCTGAACGTATTTTACTTTTTGTATATAAACTTCTTTTCATTGTGATGCTGTTAAGAAATATTAAAATATACCAATTAGGTTATCCGTTGCGTTGATCGCACTTCGCTTAAATGTTGCGGGTTTTAAGTATATACTTACTTGATCTCCTTTAAAATGAATATAACCAGGAAAATTGAAGGAGCAACGCTCGATGCCATGCACGAAGCACTCGAGCAAATGGAGGATTGTAAGTATACATTAAAAATTATCGTTGTAGAGACAAGCGTAAATAAATTTGTAATAGGCAAAAAATTTGTAATAAATATTTGGGCATTGGGAACGTGAAGTACTACTGCAAGGACAAACCAAGGGGCAATGAGAACGGTAGCAAACGAAATTATCAAAATTACTTCAAGTTCCTTTTGCCACGGTGGTGAAATAGCTCTTTTCTTCACGTATTTATCTAAACAAAAATAATAACCTATCATTCAACTTTTTTGAATTGATTGTCTTCTGACGAAAATCTTGTTGTACATGTGAACAGTAAATGGAGCAGTGGTAATGTAAAGTAGTGTAGTTATATATTGGATAACACTTACCTTGTAACATTCCAAAGTAAGCTAAGCTTTTGTTCAAATAAAACAGTAAACTTTCATTGCACATTACAATTGAAAATTGTACTATACAACCTAATAAGCATAAGACGAGATAGGCAACTTGCAGAGTGTTGCGGGACAAGTCGTGCGTTGTAGACGAGTAGTTATTTAAAATTGCAATTCCGGTTAAATATATTTGATGATAAAAAATAACTACAACGCAAAAATACCAACGATGTCTATTAATCAAGCTTTGTCGGACAAAGTATTTTTCTCTAGCGTTCCATTTCAATGGCAGACTTCCGTAGAAAGAGGCGTAGGCAGAAGTGACTTCAAATATTTGCAAGACCCTGTCAGTTATTAGCTTCATCCTAGTTAAGAAATATTTGGAATACGAAAATTTTCACAAGTTATATTGCAGGGAATTGCATTGCATTTTGCATACTTTGATATATTTACCAACGAATTTATGAAAAACAACTTTAGAAAGCCATTATACTTTAAATCTAAATACTTCTTATTCCCAGAAATAGAAATGCTTTCAATCGATCGTTTTCTCCACTAAAAGTTTTCTTTTAGTTATTTTACTTGTTTACTTGAATGAATAATCTGGTCGAAAGTAGGAGGAATTTTATTAGTTGTGAAGAAGGTGATTAATGTTGTGGTGTGTTAAATAATTTTATGGCCTTGTATAAATTTCAAATATGTTATAATACAATACACGTAAATTTGGTACAATTTAGGAAACTATAGCCTCTATTTATCAAATTTGTGGAAATCATTAAAATTGAAAATTCACAAAATAGTATAAAAACACCAGAAACAAAGTTTTATTAAAGCTAAGTTGAGTTGGTGAATGCGGTGGATTTTTGAAATGTTAATGTAAAACGAAAACTTGTGCTTTGTATTAAACTATTGGAAAATTTGAGTAACACTTATTTAGTCGATGAATTAAAATGTATTTTGTTTCTATATTAAACAGGTAGCGAAGAACACAAACTTTTACATATTAATGGCTACATGGTTCCTTTTTCATTATTTAACCAAACATCTTATTCATGTAAATCAAAAGTATTATTTATTTGAAGGTATTTGCATGGGATTTGATATGTTTTGGCTAATTCAAATTTACACTTATCAGAATAATACAATTAAAACGCTGTGTTTTAAGTATTTATTTTTTTACGATTTTATGGAACCAAGGTTGTTTTTAGCAATATTTCTTAAGATGTCTGCAAAGCTCTCCCGTATCTTGTTGGAATTGACATCATGGAGATTCCAGGCTTTTGATGAAACGGATGAGTGACGAATTTTGATTGCCTTCGTCAGCGTCAGGTGCTGCATATCGACATTGCATTATGTTCTTATGACAGAAACTCCTATGATAAATTTTTATTTAAAAAAAACAGCTTCAAGTGTGTTGCATTTTGATAAAGAGGAAAATTTAAGCATAATAAATTATTATAGTGCGATGTATTGCTGTTGAACTAAAAGAAAAGTAATAATGATATATGATTGATTATGGTTTTAAGTATACATGTTGATTCTGTGGAACCTTTTTGCTGAATTTTATTTTTAATCAATATATGTATTATTATTTTCTTTGAACAAATTTATTGGCAAGGTTAATAAAATAATCTTTGCCAAAAAAATTACCTTAATGTAACACTTATCATTTAGGTTTTAAATTAAGATCTCCGTAAGCCGTTTTGAGCTGGCTCAGCTTTATTTGTATCTTTCAAATGCAGAGTGCGTCACTCCTTTATGTAAAGCTTTGTGCCGAGTTCACTAATTGTGATGTCTTATCTTTTGCACTTCAAAACTTATCTCGTCCACACCTCTCTGGTTGACACGTATTCTAAGCGCAAATTTAGCTTCGCAGCACAATAAATACCTCAAAGTTTAACAAAACAAAATCCAGAGTCTAAAATATTACTTAATTAGCTACAGTGAATCATGGCTGAACAATACAAGCTAACCTACTTCAACGGAAAAGGTATTACAATTTAAATTTCCTAAACGTGAATAAATAAATAAATAATGTCCTAAATAAATTCTTGTTTAAAAAAATAGGGGCAGCAGAACCGATTCGGTACATTTTTGCTCTGGCTGGAGTAGAATATGAGGACCATCGTCTGGAGAGGGAAGAGTGGCCGGCCGTGAAGCCATGTAAGGCATTTTTTATTTAAATGTATACAATACTTTTAATGCTATTTTACAAACTTCCACTGTTTAAACATCGGTGGTCAAAATTTAACCATATAACTTGTTATATACCAATTTATAGCAAGCATGCACAATTCCATTGCAAGCATATATTCAAAAAATTGTATTACTGAGCTGTTGAATATTTATGTACAATGTTTTTGGGGGATTTGTAATATTTTCAAAAGCGTTTAAAATCTAGTTTGCATGTAGGAGAGAAATTATATACGATTTCAAAGCATTTCAATTTATTTTCAAAACTCCGCGCAGTGTAAAAATGATTACAAATGAAAAAAAAAATGTTATATTCGCAAACACGTTCCTAACGCATTGTCACCAAAGTTACAAAATATAAAGTTTTCTCAATTGATGTTAATGGAAATGCACTTGGAATATGGGAACGTATTGTGCGGGGAAGTATACAACTTTTACTGCTACTTGAAAATCAGTAGTAGACACTAAATATCAAAGTTGCTAAATATTTCAAAAAGTGAATAATTTCAAACCGTTTGAGTAAACTTGTACTTTTTTTAAGCCACAAAATGGGGTCAGGTTCCAGTACTAGAAGTGAATGGTGTTCAAATGGCGCAGAGTGTGGCAATTGGGCGATATTTGGCCAGAAAGTACAAATTGGCAGGCGAAAATCCAATGGAAGAATTTAGGGCGGACGAACTTATTGACTCCTTCTCTGACCTTCGCCCCCAAATGCGTCAAATTTACTTGGAGCAAGACGAACAGAAAAAGGCGGAACTCAAAAAGAATTTCCTGGTAAACAGTGTCACACCATTTTTAACCAAGATCTCAGCACTCAAGGAGAAAAATGGGGGCAAATGGATGGTGGGGAAAAACGTACGACTCAAAATATACATGCTTAAAAACGAGCATTATATTATAATTAACTTAAAGTACTTACAATACAAAAATAAATTAATATATAAACAGGGTTCGTATTTTAAGGACGTAGGAGTAATAAGTGTATGTAAATTATATTTCACTACAGATCACATGGGCAGATATACATTTGGCACATGGCCTCGAGTTCATCACGATGTTGGATTCATGCATACTCTCCACCTATCCGTCCATTCTTCAGCTACAAAAAAACGTCTTCGAGCTACCGAATATCAAGAAATGGATTGAAACCCGACCAAAAACCGACATGTAGAATTTCAACTCCTGCACTAAATATTTCATCACTATGTTGAATTATTGGAGAATAAATTTCCAAACCAGCAACGCAAATTGCATTTTCATTTTTTATTTAAATGTATACAATACTTTTAATGCTATTTTACAAACTTCCACTGTTTAAACATCGGTGGTCAAAATTTAACCATATAACTTGTTATATATTTTTTTTAATATAGAGAGGGAATTGAGAAAGTTAGAGGAACTAAGCTTATCTATGCTGGTTTTTTTCTTTAGAAATATTGATTGCTCTTTACAAGTATAATTTCTGGACAAAGTTTATCCATTTGCAAGGTTGCTTGACGGTTGACATAAATAAAATTTAGACCTTTTGCATAATCTAATGCCACTTTGACTTTCAAGTGGTAATTCCAAAGGCGCCTTTTTTCACTTAAGTAGGGGAAATGAGACTAAATCGATATTTCTGGGCAGCAGTTTTCAATAGAAAGGGGTTTTCGTGGAGGCAGTTTCACTTTCTCTTCAATCAAACACAGCAAAATTGTCGCAGTTCACAGAAAGGAAAAGAAAGTCAACCAAAGTGGTTTCATCTGTGACACATAAATCTGCATATAAAATTTTGGCCTAACTTCTACCCACAAAACTATAACTCCTCAAAAGCGAACGTGTCTATTAAGATACCATACCGTCATTTGTAAATTGAAGAATTACGTGAGTTTTGTGTCAAAATTAAATCCCGAATTCAAATTATTTTCAACAATTACAATTGTTAATGTAAATTTTTTTTGAAAGTACCAAGGAGACAAACCCAAATCTCTTGTAATTAGCAAATTACGCCGAGGTACTTGAAAATTGTTTTTACTCTTCAAATCACTGTTTTTATGTACTTTCAACTAATCCACACTTATAAAATACACAAAATACCTATTGCAATAAAGTAATTTGCCTATTTTTGCTGGTATTAGAAATGGAGAATAAAGAACAGTTGGAGAAGGCCGTTAAGGAGCTAAATTACGAAGAAGTTAGCCGAATTTACGACGAGTTGTATTCAACTACCAATGACATGTACGACCGTGAAGATGGCTTGCCAATCGATCTTTGCATCACGCAAAAGGCGGCACTGATGTCCGACTTCGGAAAACTGACTGAGGCTCTTGGGATTTACCAGACAATTCTGGATATGAAGAATTTGGAATGTGGTGAAAACTCCCGTGGAGCTCTAATCGTGCGTCAAAACATGGGTCGCGTCATTCTAGAACAAAATAACGTAAAAGAGGCACTTGAAGTCCTAAAGGACGTTCTAGAAAAGCAGGAGGAGGTACTGGGTACTGCAAAAGACAGCGATAGGCCCGATGCCTACGAAACTCGGTACTTAATTGCTATAGCGCTTGAACGGCAAGGGAAATTGGAAGAGGCGATAGCTGTATACGAGCAGGTTTATGAGGCATATGTGGAATTTTTTGGAGGGCAAGTCGATATAACGGCTCACGTGGGCTTTACTATTACGTCGCTAAAGCTTAGAGCTGCGGCATTAAAGGAAAATTTGAATTTGGACGACATTTTGGGAATGATTGGTTACGGCCCAACTGTGCTTTCAATTAAGAGACACTGGGATAGTGGAAAAGATACTGTTCTGCATAGAGCCGTCGTATCCAACGTAGGCTACGTGGTTAGAATCGTAGTTGAGAAAATACTGTCAGAGTGTGGCGATGAGAAGGAAAAAGTGAGGGAATTTTTAAATTTTGAAAATTCTGAAAACGAGACGCCGCTAACCCTCGGGATAAAGTACGGATGTGAAGAGAGTGTGGGAGTTCTTCTCGAGAAGGGAATTGGACATGGATTGAATATTAAAAGAGTTTTGACGTATGAGGGAAATCCTACAAGAATTGTCAACTACGTCAACCGTGGCGGAATGAAAGCTTTGTTGGCATCGCACAACGTTATACATTCCTAAACTTTCAAATTCAGTCTGAATTATACTTACATTTAATCTAATGCTATTAATATATGCAAGCTATTGTTAGTGTTATTGTAAATCTTTTTCCTGTTCACATTGTTGCCTTCGACTACTAACGCCCAAGGTATATTATTTTAATCCATGAGTTATAATATACAGAAGGAGGTTTGGCTTGATGCAATTTTATTATAAGTATTCTTCTACTCTAAGGTAAAATAATTTCAAATCCAGTATTCTTTATTTTTATTATGTTAATTTGTTTGATTAAAGTTACAGAATTAGGTTTCAACGATTCATTGTTCTAATTCCCTCAATGAACTATTGTAGCCTCACTTAATAAACTCTTCTTCCAAGATCGAGTTCTACGGAGTATTCATTCGTTTGAAATATTTTTAGTTTTCAGATTGTAATGTTTTGTAACGAATATTCGACCAATTTTCATGACCAATTTTTAGGAATACAAGTTCAATCAAATACGGTTTTGCTTACTTACTTTAATATGAAATTGAAAAAAAAATTAACCAAACTTGAGAGTTTCAGCATTTTTTTTACATTATAACAAAATTTACGAAATTTGACATCATAACAGTACGATCCTCTACCTTTACCTTTAGTAAAGGGGAGACTCCCTTTAATAAAAAAAATCAATTTAAATGTGAACTGAATCTGAAATTCAATAAATGCTTTTGAACATTAACTTGGGAAGGAGGCTCATGCAGAGGATTCAATGCTGCATTAACGAATACATTAATTGAAATTTACCTGCAATCAGCAAGCGGAACACTGGCTTTCCTTGCGTAGAAAACCGCAAAACCAATAGTTGGTAGAAGATATCCACGAGTGGTTTGGCTTATGCGGTTCCAAAGTGCTTTATGGGAATTTCTCTCTATACTTTTCCTCTTTCCAATTACAGGAAACCGAATTGTGATGATAATTGAATTAGCTAATTACATCCAATTAAATTTCAATTAGCGTTGAACAAGACGATTAATTTTTTCATAAAAGGATTTTGAGATTTTAACAAAAAGTGTGTACTTTAGTAGTCATACAAGATGCGTGCGTTTACAATCACTCTATTGTTGGGGCTTGCGGCCAATTCAGTCTTTGCTGGCATAAGTCCATTTACGGTGAGTTCCACAATAAACTAGATAGTGACAGGACAGTCCGTACTTTTTCAAATATTACTAATTTAAAACTATAAACGATGGTTTAACCAATATAAAGTACAACTCAGCAAATATTCAAAAAAAATTATTCAATTGTATTGGTTTCATGTCAATACCGGGAAAACCAAAACCGAACAACCATATGTGATGTTAATAGCCGTTCTCGGTTTATGTTTTCTTGGGGTTGGTCGTTCTTGGTTAAGTTTTCTTGGTATTTACAAGCTACCAATTGTATTACTTCTTACAAGATAAGACATCCTGTTTTGAAAGTAAATTTTAATGGTTTTTAGTAATGAGCTTGACCATGCCATTACCGTACAAACGAATACCTTTCCCAGCCTCGTAAATTTTAAGTTCAAAAGTTACCCCTAAGCTGCATGAAAATTATAATCATATTTATTTAGTCATGAAGTATGCCAAGTTCTAATGCAGTTATATCTAATGTGATACACAGAAAATAATATTTCACTTCTTTCCATTTGTACACATAGACACAAGAGCGGCTTATTGTTAGATTACAAAACATTCACACCTTCACATTACGTTTTTAACATGATTGCATGCATGCCTAATTTGAACAAACTTTACAAAGTCACTAACTATAATGACATTATAATGACTAACTTATTCCATTACTCACTGCATCATGTAAAAGGAACAAAGCAAGAAATATTGACGAAAAGTGGCAAATACAGCTTTATTATTTAAAATAATTTTAGATTTAGATTCCTTTTTTACCGATTGTTCCAACAAGTTCATTAACAAGTTATGGAAATTAGTTTCATAAATTCCAAACCCGCACTAGTATAAAATTTGTAAAAGTGTAAACGTAGTAAATAAAATTGCAAATTGCTTACAAAATAGAGACTATATATGTAGATATAAAGCGTAGCACCATTTCCATAATTTTCAACATTCTTTGTGTTGTTTATAGGAGAATGGGGAATGGAGAGTAGGAAGTGGATGCAAAACGCAAGAAGAAGTGGATCATTTTAACGCGGAAGGACATTCATGGACAATTGGCTACCACCCTTGTGAGAAAAACAGCGTCTGTCTGGATGGAAAGTGCGTTGCTAGGCAACGTGGAAGACTTCCCCTCCCCATTGACTACCAACACAAGGCCTTGGTAACTGACGTCGAAGTTCGACCAGGCTCTGACAAGTCTTCATGGGCACCATCTTCACAACCCGTTGTACACATGATTGGTGGCCAAGGAACTCCGTGGAACGTAAGTCATTTTCTCTTTCTGTTATGTAAATATCTTACAAAGTCACTAACTATAATGACATTGGGAAAAACTTATTCCATTACTCACTGAATAATGTAAAAGGAGCAAAACAAGAAATATTGACGGAAAGAGACAAATACAGTTTTATTATTCGAAATAATTTTAGACTTAGGTTTCTTTTTACCCATTGTTCCAACAAGTCAATTAGTACGTTATTGACATTAGTTTCAGAAATTCCAAATCCTCACTAGTATGAGGCAACCATTTGTATAATTTCACTAAGAATTTTTTAATGCTAAAATAATTCGTAAAATTTAGAAAAGTGTATATTAATTTTTTTTAACCTTAGTAAATATTATAGCCAACGGTTTATGATATATTCCTGTATAAGTAGTTATGAAGTTTAGCACCATTTCCATGATTTTCAACACTCGCTGTGTTGTTTATAGGCAAATGGTGAATGGAGAGTAGGAAGTGGATGCAAAACGCAAGAAGAAGTCGATCAATTTAACGCGGAAGGACATTCATGGACCATTGGCTACCGCGCTTGTGAGAAAAACAGCGTCTGTCTTGACGGAAAGTGCGTTGCTAGGCAACGTGGAAAACTTCCTCTCCCCATTGACTACCAGCACAAGGCCTTGGTAACTGACGTCGAAGTTCGACCAGGCTCTGACAAGTCTTCATGGGCACCATCTGCACAACCTGTTGTACACATAATTGGTGGTCAAGGAACTCCATGGAACGTAAGTCATTTTTTCTTTCTTTAATGTAGATAAAGTGGTTGAAATGATTTTATTATTTAGTGTGTTGCACATTTATTTTGAAATTTAAACTATAAATCAATCAAAACTGACTCTAATAGAAGTCAACCATTTATTTTATTTGAAAACGGCTTTGCCAGATCAACATACTTTAATGGAAGAATAGCTAATAATAGCAACTAGCCAAAATGCTGCATGAGCTTATTTTCATACAATAAACTGTTATTGTATTCGAGTGAACGTAACGTAAAGCTCAAACAAAGTATCTCGCTATTGACAATTTTTGCTTTGGTGTATTTAATTTTACACTGCATTTTTCGTGTTATGTGAATATTCGAAGTCCCGCCCAACACAATATGATCGCTTTTTTCAATCCAACAATTAGACAAATCAAAGCCGGAAATACTTGAAATGGCACTCAAGCTATTATGAATCTGATCTCAATATGTATGAACCTAACTTTGACAATAATATAAGGAACTATAAATATGTGAATAGGAAAATAACGAATGGAGAGTCGGAAGCCCTTGCAAATCGCAAGAGGAGGTTGACAAATTTAACTCGGAAGGTCATTCATGGACCATTGGCTATCGTCCTTGTGAGAAAGGAACTATCTGCGCTGGTGGTTTTTGCAGAACCAATGGAAAAGCGCTGCAACCAATCATTTTCAAACAGCTGCCCAAGGTCACCAAGATCACGAAGGAAGTCCATACCCTTGGAGGAGACAAGATCACATGGTCACCATTCCCAGCAAACAAATAAGGACAAGTTAGAAGCAAGTATTACAAGTCACAATTTGTAAAATGGAGTTCTTTATAAAAATTTGGCTAAAAATTCTCATAAACCGAAGTTAAATTGAATAAAAATTTACATATCGTGGAATATACCATCGGAAATAGAATAATCGGAGAAATTTGTTGTAACTTGACAGAAAGAATAGCTTGACCATTTGTGCAAAAGCAGTTGCTATTCTACTGTTAGCAGTTGTTATGCTAAGACTGACATACTGAAGGGCACTTTTTTCTGTACATCGTATGAGCTTCTTGAAAAAAATTATCTTATAGTTTTAACCTGAATTTAGTTAAGAACATTACTGAAGGCTAGCCGACCAAGCCTTGTATTCCATTAATGCAGGGCGTGACACAAATTTTAAAATTGGGAATGGTTGTTGAGCTGTTTAATTAAGGCGGTTACAAAGACGTGCTAGTTTTACTTGGAAAAACAAATCACATACTTTTAGAATATGTATGAAAAAAAATTGGAATCACTATTTTAAAATTAATATTTGGTACAACTTATGTCAAGTAACAACAATAAATTATTGGACTTGCTTCGATTAAATATGAAAGAACGTTGATTCTATTAAGTGTTATTGCTGAACAATTAAAAAATTTAGCTTTTACCCTTTAATTACTTAAATCTTCAAAAATGGCTGCAGTTACATGATGGTTACATGAAAGTACTTTTTAGTTTTTAATCAGTAGTAGAGGGTTAAAAATACGTATTATAAAAAAAAATTATAAAAAAGGCTAGTTGCATTGTTTGTTGATCTATGCTAAGTTATTACACTCACTCAGTTTTTTCCTAGTTCAATGCAGATTTCAAATACAGTTGATTTACCTGCAACTTCTTCACAATATTCAGGAAGTAAGGCGTAATAAAAGTTACACTTTTCAGGCCTTGCTTATTTAATTTTGCATTACGTTTGCAGTATGCATTTGGTATACGTTGGAAGCGATAAATAGATAAATTTCTCATTATTCTATGGTTTCTGCCATGTGAACTTGCTTTCTGGTTGACCCTGGTCTGTTTGTACTACGATTGAGTTTTGAAACTACATTTTGGAGCTAATTATATTCTTATTCCTTATTTATATTGTCGAATTAACCTATGCCAAAATTGAGCACAGAAGTTAACTATACATCAAAATAGAATGGAGTTACCTGGAGCTCTTATCATCGCCGCGGTATTTGCATTTTCTGCAGTATGTACAAGTTGTTCTCTCCTCCATGGCGTAAGTACATTTTCATATAAACTGTAAAACGTTTTTTAATAGCATTATATTTCTGATTATGAGGACTTGGAAGCAGAAGTCCATTGTCTCACAGAGGAAAAAGCTGATGATGACAATACTAGAGAGAACTTTGCGCATAATGTGATCATCCCATGCGTGAATGGAATGTGCATTGATGGTAAATGTGTTCCAATTGAAAATCTCGAAAAGAGTGTACAGAGGGTCAAGGATCTAAGTTCATGGTCTCCCTATAATATTCAAAGAAAAAAACAGGATGCAGAATTTGCACATGCGTTATTCGAAAATGAGCTTCAATTACTATGGCGGCTTGAAAAAATGTTGTCCTCATTTGCAAACGAGATCGAATTTGAGGACGTAATTGGGCAAGACGAGAAATCCTTGTCGCCTTACTCAATTGACCAAAATCAAGACGACGATATCAGACAGCATGAAAATGCTGGGTCACCGTACCCAGTGGTGGTGGATGATTCTAACCAAGATAAACGAGAGTTTTCTTATTCTTTTGAAACGGAACATGAAAACATTGTAGGGCAAGATGAGAGTACTTTGTTCGGATACCCAAACGATCAAAATAAAATTGACATCGTGCAACAAAATGAGGACGATTTGTCACAACCCGCAGTGGAAGACAGTGAGTTTAAGCAAGTTGAGCAAGAGCTCAGGTACACTGAGGAAGAGGAAGATGATGACATATTTGGGCAAAGAGAGGAATCAAGGTCACAGTTTTCAGCAAAACACAAAAGTGACCACATAGTTTGGCAAGACATAAACTTTAGGTCCCCATACTCATCGGTCCAGGAAGCGAAAGTCTTGAGAACTGGGCGTAGCGAAGAGTCATTAGATGAGGACACGGTTGAGCAAGACGACAATTCACTAATGTCAGTTGAACGGGGACATGCTATTGGCCAAGCTAAAAAATTCTGGTCGCCTTATTTTGTTGACCGTAAGGCGAATTCTATTGAGCAAGATGAATCTTTACCGCCGTATCCTGTTCAATATATACCTGGCTCAGCAAAGCATACAGGAGATGAATGGCAACTTTTAGAAGATCATACGCAGCCCTTTGAATGGAACAGAAACTATCCTACACATTGGCCAGAGAAATGGTTATCCATAAGGCATCGATTCATTTCGGAAGTCAAGGAACCTAAGTTAGTGCGAGAAACTTTAATTAAGCAAAACTCGCATAAAGCGCGTGATTTTGGAGTGCCAGAATTTGAACAAAGCAATTATTTTGAAGATTCTATTGTAGCTACCCCACTTTGGACCGATGTCGCCGATAACACTCCATCAGAGAATCAGCGATTATATCAACCTGAGACTGAAATTTTGGGCTCACCGACACCACACAACTATTTTGTCAGAATTGGAAAAGAAGAAGAGAAATGAAACTAAATATTTTCGAACTCTCAATTTCCATGGTAACGTCATTTCCTCGGTTTAAATCGGCCTCGTATTAGTGGTGTCAAATCATTAAAAACTTAAATTGTAAAAAATTAAATTTTTTTTTGTCAAAGTAAGCTACAATAAATTTGATGCATTATTATGCTTAAGAAGCGGTATAAAGCAATCCAAAATGGTCCTTTCAGTCGTAGATTTACCTCACATTGATCCTGCGAGTTTAGAAGACTAACTTGGGTGGCAATACTCAGAGAAAACAATAAAAAAAATTCGTAAAAAATTCTGTAAAGAAAAATAGCGTTCTTTGACTCATAGGATGTATAAAAGCCACAAATGTGTAAACTAAAGCTACGTTAAACCAAAAGCTGAAAGGTAATACTTTGAATAGCTATTCTTGCTATTCTACATCAAAACACTTTTATTAGAGCCGTTCACTTAATTAAAAAAATATTTTCTAAAACCCTGGAACCAAACTTCACGAAATAATTTGGCGTTTGAGAAACCAATATAAACTCTAGTGCGATATTCAGAATGACGAATTCTATCCGAAGTACTGGAAACTATGAAGGTTTGCAGAATAATTGTAGCCGTATATGCAAAATCTGCACAATTTTATTTACCATTCAGTAACTTGCATCAACTTGCGTCACAAGTTTTATCAGTTTATTTTGTCAGTTTTATAATGAGCCCATATGCATATAAATCCTTTAAAATGGTAATTTGCTTCGAGTTCCCTACTAGTAATCTAAATTTCAAATAATTTTTGCTTCAAACTTAACGTACATCATCATTGCCTTTCGTCTTGTCATTAGTCAAGGTAATAAAGCATGTTTAATATGTTAAAGCAAACATATTAGCACGCAGACAGTGCTTATCAATACTACTACCTTGAATGCTGAATATAATTAATTATGAATATTGTCACGGGCTACTGGTGACGTAACGACTGAGGGCCTGAAGGGCAATGAGGGGGCGGTGTAGCTCAACGGTAGAGAGTGGTCGACGAGATCAAGGGTACAAATAATTTTTATTTGTACAACAAATAACGGATGTAGACAAAGGTCAATGACATAGTCGACTAACTGTAACGTGACGGAGTGGTGAGTGTGAGCGAACGGTTAATAATCCAAGGTTAATTGTTGTCAACGCTAAGACAAAATCAATTTACAACAAATCCCGCTTCATAAGAGTAGCTATTGACCATAGTAACAAAATGAGGTGTTCCATTTCTAGTGAAAAGCTGAAAAGCATGCTATAAATCTAGTTAAAATACGTTTACAGTAAGTTCTATAACGAAATTATATTTTGAAGAGAAGCGAGTCTTTGACAGTTATTCATGTGCCATGTTCGTTGATTTGCATCCTTTTCTGGTCACTGCTCTTGTCGGCACATAAGGGATTATTACAATATTCAAGAAATCGAAGGCCCACAAGTTTTGAAAGCAAATAGGTAAAATCTTACAAAGTATCATCTTATGTGTAATAAAATACACTTTAACCATTAACAATAAACTTTGCAAAGTTTAGCTAGCTCCATTTATCAGTTTCATCAAGCAAAGTTTTATTCCATTTGAACGGCAATTCCAATTACTCAACTATTGTTGATTGTTAACTTTTAAATTATTACCATTACAGGAAAGTTGGAATATAACTTTAATAATATCGCTAACAACTTAATAAGTCATGCAGATTGTTCAGCGCTTTTGGGGGTGCCGTGAATGAATATCCTTAATCCATCTTTCATGTATGGACTTGGCTAAAGTTCATAGAAACAACACAGTAAATTTTAGAAATTTTTCAAATAATTTCTCAAATAAGCGAGACTTTATATGTTAAGTGGCAAACAAAAGGAACGTTGATTGGTTGATGTAGTTATCAACCAATTTGAGTTATTATTCACTTACTGCAAGAATGTACAGTCGATTTTTTCTATTTAAGCAAAATATTGGATTCAAATCAAGTAACATGATGTAGTAGATAAACTAAATAAGGATGTTCTCATCAGGCCAAGCATTTTAATTGTGCACATGATTTACCCGAATTGCTTCAAATAACATTGTGCGAGAGCGTTAAATTGAAATGATCAATTGTGGTAGTTCTCTTTAATTCATAGTTTTACAATATAAAAGTTGTACTTACTATATACAATTTTTACTTATCCAAAATAAACTTTCCAACTTCTAATATTTTACAACAGTGCTATCAATCAAGCATGTATCAAGTGACAACAATTGACGGGGTTGTTTTATAGAAGCTATATTTCGCAATAAGTTGGGGTGAATTTAGATAAGCTTAAGCTTTTAGTTGTGATTTAATACCACCAATTGATATCTGTTAATGTCTGAAGCGGAATATATCTGCAGTGATCTTTAACGTTGAATGCGATTAATAACTTTTGCAGCAATCGAGCACAACATAATTTTCTCAAATAACATTTCAAACAAAATTGTTACCAAATGTTGATGACTATTCACAAATATCTTCCACCCCGTACACGTCAATTAAAGCTTAAAGTTTCAAAGTATGGAAGCTTATACTTCTGACACTGCTATGTCATCTGGCAGTATATTTAATATTATAATTTTCAATGCTTGCAAGCATTTTTAACTTCTATAAATAAATTTTACTACTGCCAAATCATGAATATTAGAAACATATTTTATACTGATTCATCAACAGTAGATCAGACTGAAAATTATTTGCGTCGCATAATCTAATCGTTTATTGTTCTTTTCATTTGCATTATCTACAGCCAAGGTAAAAAAATAGTGCAAAATTTTTCAAAAATATATCAATAATATTGTCACGGGCACCTCCTGTGCCACCGTGAACTCTCGGCGGGGTCGACTCTGCTATGGGTGGTGCGCTCAACTGGCGGAGCCGACGCGACAACTTGCTTGGCAATGAGCAATGGACAACAACAACGACGAAAGGACAGTTGCAAATAACTTTATTTGCAATGATCTATGACTAGGGGTGACAGGGTCAAGTGGGGTCAAGGTGGGGCAACGTGTGA
>VYYI01002060.1:0-16284 GCA_021029175.1 Bilobella aurantiaca
CTCCTTTTTCTCTTTAGCTCCTATTTTTTAGGCCCTTTATTTTAGGCCCTTTATTTTAGCTCCTATTTTTTAGCTCCTATTACTTGCTTCCGTTTTCAAATTGTGGAAATCTGAAAAAAATGATTTTAGAAAATCTGATTTTTTTTTAGATCACTTAAATGCCAGTGATCTAAAGCACAAATACTTAATACAACCTTAATGAGCTCTCCTCAACCTCAATCTTATTATTTAAGATACCATACCTAAGGTCGACTAGCAATTACAAGATTGAAAATCGTGAAAAGATTTATTGCTCTAAAATCAGCAATTGAATGAACACCTAGTTTGTGCAACTGTGATTGAAGCGGGAAATTTGTATTCACAAATTCAGTAAACATGATCAAAACAGATTTAGGAGGAAATCGGAAATCACCTAAATTAATAATTGAAAATGCAATTTGAACATGAAGCTTCACTTTGTTTATTCGAAATATCCTCAACGAAGAGTAATACCGAGCAGTACTACACAACTACTCAAAATTAATCGTCACTAGCAAAACAGTAATCGCAGTCCGTGGTACGCGGAATCTTCGCCAAAATATAATTAATGTTACAAAAACGATTGTAATTGGATAAACACAATTTTGGCTTCCCAAAATATAAAAAAATGACTAAAGAGCCGTTTTGTATGCTGATGCTGAGCAAGATATAATTAAGACACCTGAAAAAAGTTTCAGGAGGCCCTTCCCAGAATTTCGGTTTCGGTACTTCCCAATGCTATTTCCGTATCCAGGTTTTGAGAGCTCTAGTCAATCAATCAATTAATCTAGTGAGCTGAAGGAAGTTCAATTGACTCGATCTCTATTCGTCAATCAGATGTTTACTAAATGACCAATTAATGAAGAAATGTTACACCGTTCAGTAATTTGGATGAATAAGGTTGATGGGTTAAAATTTTCTGTATTTAGTTCACCTGATAATCTAAAAAGTATGTTAGTCTAAAAACCGTTGACAAGTTCTGAAAGGCGAAGGGCTCCCCCCAAATTTTGCATACCCCTTGGCAAGAGGCCCTTGTGACCTTATTTATGCGTTAAGGCACCTTCGACTAGTTGCAGAGTAATAACTTCATTACTTCTAAATTATGAAGCCGATCTCGACCTAAATGGGCCTGTTAAACTGCCTGAGTGCTAGTCAGGCCAGGCCTGGTACTTAAGGGTCAATCAAGGGTCAGGACGATTGATTTAGACGATTATTGAAGAACGTACCTTTGGAAGAGCTCAAGGATCTGTTCTTCTCGTACATTTTCTGGTAGATTTCCAATCCACAGATGCCTGGTTTCTCTAACCATTATACCTGGCACAATTGGAGTCTAGTCATGTGGATTTAGTTAGTTAAGCTAATTGATGAGCTAAGGGGCGTTCCGTAGGTATCTCTTCCGATTTCCCTTGCCCAAACTCCTCAAAAACGCCTTCCGCTCCACTTAACACGTATCCATTTCAACAGTGAGCACTTCACAAAACGCTGTTTTCCAATGTCTTGACGTGTGACACGGTGTCACCCTGGAGCTGGCCAGTTAGCACGGGGTATCCGATTGGCAGAGGATCCAAGGATTTGGGTAATTTGCAGCTCCACCGTTGATGTATAGAGTAACCTTCGTCTTTGTGTACTCCAAAGCAAAATGGTTGAGACTCTCCTTTGTGCCTCGCCTGTGACGAGAGGGGCTCTTTGGGAGGCAGAGAGGGGCCCAGCCTGACACGCCGTCGCCATGACAACGGTCAGACTCGGCCCACTTACGCCAGCACTCAATGACAAGGGGCTGGGACAGGGCCTCGACTCCGCCTCCTTTGCATAGGCCAAACTCATCGCGTCCTGCCATTCTGCCTCACCATTGGTCAATTGAGGAACCATGCCACTTCCGAGCGGTCTATATCCACTTAAGACCTCCACACTTACCAACAACCAGCACTTAACACCCTCTCCAAGTACCAAGTAGCAAAGGTATATAATGCTATACTCGCCCTACCCTTTCCTTACTCAAATTTAAGTCTTGGGCTTGAATACCAAGAATTTTAGTATCTCTAAATACAGAGTACACTGCATACAGGATACTACAACACCCTTTGTATCCGTGTGTGGGGCTTGGATTGTTTTTGTTATAAATTCAGCTCCATGTAAACTTGTATCCTTTTTTTACCATTTATTTATGAATTTTAATTTGAAAAGCAAGTAAAGAGCTTTTCTCTAAGAATAAATTAATTTAGTAAGAAAAGCAAACCGCTGGGAACCAATTATTGATTTCACGTTCCAACTCGCCGGCCCTTTCGGTTGTGCTCTGAGCCATCTACCTTCGATACTCTGCAAGTGAAACAGACGGAACTTATTGAAGTGCATTTGTCAATTACTACATAACATACATAAGCAGAGATCTGTTATTAAACATTTTGTTTTGTAAACAGCGTTAAGAAACGCTGCGATTAATGTTGATTTTATGAAATTAACGTAATCGAGGAACTTACGCGTCCTCGACAAGGCGTAGAAATTTGTGCCTTTGCGACAATGTTTCAAATCGAAAACTAAATAGACCGCTTAGATCCACTTCTCCATTTTGAATCTCGTCATCGGCTCCGGAATGGCGTATACGGAAGAGATCAGGATAATCACAAGGGGTTTCACTGTAAACGCCAGTTTCCTTTCCAGCGTCCAGCGCACACTGCCATTTCATATTTTCCAAATGCACATTTTCCTGGGACGAGTAGGAGGCACAACGAAAATTGAAGCGTTCCAAGTGCTTGAGACTTTCACATAAACTTAGAAAGGCGTCAAACGTTAAGCCATAACCATAACTCTCACTTGTTCCCACTTCGTATAATTCGAGGCACTCCAACTTCCGGCATCCGAATTCAAAACCCATTTGCACTAATTCCTCCGTTGGAATATGACAACTCTTTAGACTAAATCGCTTCAAACACTTTGGCAAACACCATCCAATGGTTTCCGCTCCTTTGGCAATGGGTTTAGACGGTCCTCCTGGCAGATCCAATTCCAAGGAAACGTAAACTATGAGGCGCGGGAGGCAGTGGAGCTTTAATTCACGTAATCGATGACATCCACTAAACATGGAACCCTGCAAATCGTCTTCCAGACCAAATTCCACTTGACACAACTTCAGGTATTGGAGGGTTGGTGAACATTTCCTAACGACGTCCTTGATTCCTTGGAGAGGACACTTATGGAACTATGAATACAAAAGCATATTTCAATATCAAGGTCCCAAATGCTAAAATAATGGTTTATTCAGTTTATCCATTCTTACATCCAACGTAAGAGTTTCCAGCGAAATTTGAGCTGCCACAATTTCCGAAAAAGCGTTGTGCACTGAGGAATATTCACCACAACTACAATTACAAATTATCTCCAACGCTAATAGATTCACTTTATGCAACTGCTTTAGCGTGACTTCTGGGATGTCCGATACTCCGAGAGGACACTCAAAACACCGTAACTTTAAGCACTTAAGCGTAGAAGCATGTCGACCAATAAATTGGAACACATTAACCCACTCCCTTTCACACATGGGGTAATGAATGAATAGCCGTCGGAGGGACGGAAAGGTAAGTTTAGGATTTGAAAAAAATGTTTCAAAAACTGAACTTTTGGCATCACCCTTGGCATTAAACACTTGAATTCCAACTTCAATTTCCTTGAGCTTCTTGAGGCGGTGCAGTTCTTCAGGCTCACAATCTAACTCAAAGAACTTGTCACCGAGAAATGTAGTGAAGAAAGCAATTTTTTCCAGATCCGTGCAAGTTCGAAGCAGCGTGAGGACGTTTTCCTTGGAAGAATTGGTGAAGACAATTTCTTTGACAAGGAGAGGATTTTTGAACTTTGCAACAATTGGCTGTTTTAGATGAACAATTTCGCAGGCCCTTACTCGAAGACTCAGCATCTCGTGTACTTGAGCTGGAGGCTGTGAGTCGTTGAGCCTTACGCGAAATGACACAAGGGTATCTATTTTCTGCTTCCATCGTTTGCTTACCAGACGACTCCGGATTAGGTCTGTTTGAGATACATACTCAAAAACAATGCATAAAATCTAAGAAATGAATCATTTAAATTAAGAATTAGTTTCCCATTGTACACTATTAGTCTTGTAAAGGATTCTATACTTATGTTCCCGACTGATTGACTAGGTGGATTTGACTGACCTGTTCTTGCTTGCTTTTAGTCATTTAAGATACAAGATAAAAACGCATTTAAGCTTTATATATGAACTTAAAACCTTGAAATCCGCAAATCAGGATCAGTCGAGACAAATATATCGATACTTTAGCTTACCTCGTCTGGAAACGAAAAAACGTCCATTACGATTACTGCGACGAGGTTTTCAGCACTATGCGCCTGTCCCACCGAGGCACAGACAAGGGCACTCAAGCTAAATTTATGTCCCTTAAGTTTCCGTCATGATCCCTGGAACACAGAAGTCAAGTTATTAAGAACGATCAACCAATATTCTTTGGAAGTTTGACTGCGTTCTCGTCGTGGATGATGAGTTGATGAAGCGGCCTAATTGAGTATGCCAATGTTTTCTAGCAGTTGCATTTAATCATGCAGTAATTAAAGATTACCCAAAAGCAGCTGTGAGGGACCAACGTTTACTTAACTGTTTAATCACCATTCGCACAACCATCTTACAGCAGCGATTGCGTATTGCCCGATCATGATGAGACCAAGCTGATATTGGAAGCTACAAAGAAAAATAAATGGAGCGATTAGGTAAACATAACACAAATGATAATTGAAAATGAAAACCCAATTTGTAAATTTTTTCGTGTGGCGTTTTGGCAGGACTATTATATTGCTTACACTAGTAATAAAATAACCTAAGTTCAATTAATTGATTCTTGAAGTTCATCTTGTCCAAGTTGTACACTGTGCCTGTCAAGGTAAGGTTGTTTAACTTAAATGAAGGAACCTGATTAATTGAATCTGATGAACTAAATTAGTTAAATTTAATCGTAATTAAGCCTTGCCTATATTTAACTTATTGAAAAGCTGAAGGTCATCCGCCTCTTTAACAAAATGCGAAACCGTTAACAAAGTGGACAATAAATTGTACTTACCTTCCACTTTCACTCATAACGAGAATGAAGACATAATTTTAAGAGTTAATTAGCTTAATTAATGTAATTCGTTAAAGGACTTGCGAATGAATAATTAGTTTGTAGAGTTAGATTCGCATCTGATTGATCCAAATCAGATTCTTTGGATGGAGGCCACAGAGAGACGACAGAAGACACAACACCCAGAGAGAGAGCGATGCGCAAGCGTTTAGTTGGGAGATTCCGTCCCTGTCCCTGCCTCTTAGCATTTTATTAATCGACAACATTAATCATCATCAATACCAACCAACGCATTACAAATTGCGTTGAGAATGGTTTGATTAACTAATGATTTGCACAGTTTACTTAATTGTTGTAAGGTCCGACACAGTTAAAAGTTAGGGTAATTTTGCTAACAAACTACTTCGTATAAGAAAAATATGACCTTAATTTTAAGACTGAATCCTATCACATCGATCACCCAAGCCGTGTTATAATTGGTCCACGTCCACGGCGATTGAATGATTAATACTAAAATAGTTTCATATTGCATTTTGCATTCTGGTATATTAGTAAGAAAATAGGTTTACATTAGCGTTGATAGGGTTTTGATATTGGCTTTTACACTGGGACTGGGGTTGTTGTTTACTGGCTAGTTTTCCACTTCTGGCAAAATATACTCGGAGGTACTAGGAAGGTACTTGGTAGAAGCGCTTGAAGCGTGACCATCATGCTTGTGGCCCAGATCGTGAAGGTGTTCTTGGAAGATAAACAGTAGAATAGGAAATAGAATCACGAATCCAAGACACGGGAACAGGACATGCCACCATTTCAAAGAGGAGTCACTCCTTCGGTCCAGCGTCGCTCCATGAACTCCTTGAAAGGATTGACTCAATTGAAATAACGATCAGACACTGATTTCGAAGAATGTTAGTTTAAAGTTATGGAGGAGTACCCTTACTGATGTGAGAAACCTCATGACCCTCCCCTTCGTTCAGAATCGGTGAAGTGGCGGCGACTTGATCCACCTTAGCACGGATCTCCGTCAGTAAGGAATCCTTGTTGTTGAGGT
This sequence comes from Bilobella aurantiaca, assembly GCA_021029175.1. Classification (NCBI taxonomy): domain Eukaryota; kingdom Metazoa; phylum Arthropoda; class Collembola; order Poduromorpha; family Neanuridae; genus Bilobella; species Bilobella aurantiaca. The sequence continues at coordinate 6,151 of VYYI01002060.1, forward strand.
ACGCGAGGCCGGCTCCTTCCGTCTGGGTTCTGTCTGGGTTATCGTCATCGTCCATGGAAAACGTTGCTGACGGTAGATTGCTGGCGGTCGTCCTGGGTGCGGTAGGCGGAGGTTCTAAATTTATGAGAATGCCACGTGACGGTACTTTGATTACTCGACGAGCATGGAGTTCCCCTGGAAAAATAAAAATGTGATGTTAGACGTATCGACGACCGAAACAATGTCCAGTTTGGACCACAAGTGTCTGCTTACCGTCTGTCTGTAGCAGATTTAGCTTCTTAATTTCTGCTACCTGATACGATGAGTCAAAATTAACAAAATGACGCACAATCGGATTGAATCGAATTCAGTGCGTTTCACTTACAGTCGTATTGTAGAGCAAGGCGATGCCTTGCAGCGTATCGGTCGGCAGAACGGTCCTTTCGACGAAGTCATTTGGTCGTCGAAATGGACGAAATGAAGGTTTCACTTCCAGGCCACCGCCGCGTTCCCGCAGTTCGAGTAAGCTTGATTTTTCTCCACGTTTCGTAGCCATCGTTTCTGGCCAATTTGAAGACACTGTCAACTACCAACGAAGCAATTTCCTTTATTATACGCAGTGATCACGGTGCTTAATAACGAATTCCAATCATGCGAAATCCGGAAATGGAGCTACCAAAGATGAAACAAAGTTACTAATTATATAAATTATGTACTGTAATCCTTTTGCTGACCTTTTGACCTTGATAGCTTTCAGAACATCAACTTCAACACGCTCCAAGAGGTCGAACGAAATTGTGACAGTGTAATTAACTTAGAACAACCATTTCGAAGCGAAATTTAATTAGTTTAGTGACCTAAATGCATATGTGCAAGTTTTATGATGTCAATCATCTGTGTGTGGTTAAAAATGTGAAAGCGCAAAAGCCAAAAACTGTCAATTAAATGCTGTGAACATGAGTTTTTGGAAGGGATCATACTTTTTTTAACTGTCGAGTTAATTAATACTACAATTAATTAAATCTTAATTAGTTTCACCATTCAAATTTATCTTATTTAATTGGAAGTATACTACCACAGATGTTCATGCTTCGGAGTAGCAAAAATTGAACAATGTTTAGCTCTCGTCATCGCTAAAATATTTTCGTTTAGATTACGTTATGGTTCTTGCTGCGTAACTCAAGCGCAGAGCCACTGTACCGTATGCGGAATCAGCGTGAAAATTTAATGTGCAATTAGTACTTAAAATTAAAAATAATTAAATGCCTTGTCAAATGAGCTGACGCTGAATGAGTAAAAATTGCCAAATTGGAAAGTGAATATGATGCTTAAAAACTAACAAAACTCAAAGAAAAAGTAAAGAAAAATTTATTTATGAGGCTTACGAAAAGCAAGTTAGAAATCGTACTTTGTTGTCGCCGTTAGAAAAGAGAATTACATTTTCAGGGGTCAAGAAAATATTAAATTTGTATAACTATTTACAAAGTTAATTTTTCACATCGTCGCCGAGCATGTTAAAACCTTGTGGAACTTTAAAATGGTCCTGATTAAGTTCCTTTAGCTGTTAGAAACGCAAGTATTATTGCTAATTACATTTTAAAATTAATTATGGGCCCCTTTTAGGCAAAATTATGTTAAAAGAGTTGCGGTATTGGGAAGACGGAGGTAGGAAGATTTTCAAAAAAAGTATTTAGGTCCTCCTTTCGGATCACTAATCTTTTTGCTTTGACAATGCCAACCCCCATTTCAGCTGTCGCCGTTACATCAATTATCTGAAAATGAAGTTATTAAATACAGCAAACTTCGACAAAATTTAGCAAAATTTTGTATATAATGTCTGTATTCTACTTACCAAATAGTCACTTTCTTCAAGCAACAAGGAAACCTTTTTTTTGTAGTCATATTCGCCATCGTCCTAAAATAAGTAAGTTAACTAATTATTCATGTGTGATTCAAAGATGGTTCAAAGCTACTATTGCAAAAGGTTTAGAACATGGAACATGAAACGAAGTTATAACTTAAAAAAAATTAACTACTCACAAATATTAAATGACGCGCAGTTATAGGAGATCGCTTTCTCTTGGTCTGACCATCCTTTATATATGTTGGTTTCGCATTAGGGATTGGATAGTCAATACGACGAGTTCGGCCACGGTGTAGGGTTGGCTAAAACGGAGTAAGATAACTCTGGAAACTTTATAACTAGGGTTTTGAAAATTATAGTTCTTTTGAATACCTCGTCAACTTCAATTTCGTGCGGAAGGTTGTTATTCAGAGCTGGATCCTGCAAGGACTTGCTGACCAATAGGGAGTCCGTGAGGGACATCTCCATTATGTTGTCCTCCAGAGCCTTGCTGTCCATGAAGGGCTCCTCCAGAGACTGGCTGTCCATCGAGGAGTCCTCCAGAGACTGGCTGTCCGTCGAGGAATCCTCCAGAGACTGACTGTCCGTCAACGAATCCTCCAGAGACTGATTGTCCGTCAAGGAATCCTCTAGAGGCTGGCTGTCCATGAAGGGCTCCTCCAGAACCTTCCTGTCCATGAGGGGGTCCCCCAGTGCCTGGTTGCACACTGGCTGGTGCTCCAGGGACAAGAGACGACCCTCCGAGCATGGGAATGGCATTGACTCCTGCATTTCTGTGAACCTGTTGCTGTTGGGTGGGTGCTCCGAGAGGTTGTGGCACAGCGCTGACATCGATCGACGACTGTGGGTATTCTTTATACACCAACTTACAAAATAGTTTGAATTTGGAGATGTGGCAATGTTTTCTGCGAAACAAATTAAAATCATAAGCTACATAATTTCAGTTTTCGTATTATTTGTATAAATTAATGAAATCAAAAAAACGTTTTTACTTGTTTTGAAACGAAGTACTTGGACGAAGGTGATTCGAATCGCGGATATAGTGAGTGGTAGTATGTTCCAGCTCTTGGTTCAGGGTGTCCCTTACGAAGCAGATACTTTCGTGATTTAGCCTGTAACTTTCCATTAAATGAAAAAATCACTTCCTCAAGTTCAGCCGAAGAAGTTGAAGTTGCAATAGCTAAATCGCGGTTTGAGTCATATCTAGATCTAGCAAAGCCTAATAAACCGGTCAACTGGCTAACATTTAAGAGAAAAACTTGAGGAGGTAACTGGATTAAATTAATTTTCCTCGCGTCAACTGGACAACCCAGAATGGAGATGGCGATTGGAATTAATTCCTCCATAACTACTTAATTAATTAAGAATTAATCCAGACGAAACTAGGTATGACTTACCCTCTCCACTGCAGAGGCCAATGGGGAGTTGACCGTGGACGACGAAGTAATTAGAACGAATCGTACCAGTTTCCTTGGCCTTTCCTACATATCTTTCCAACATGGTCAAATTTAAGGGAAAAATCTAAATTTGTTCAGGAAAGAAAGCCGTGAAACAGGTAAACCTTCCTTTTCTAAAGGATACCCACACGTGTACATTTGGGATCGAGCGAACCTTTAAGGTTCGCAGTCACGAATCATACCCCGAATCATACCGAATCCTGGGTACGGAATGATTCGGTTCGCTGCCCCAAATTTTTTATGAGGGTACGATTCGGTACGGTTCGCAAGGAAGTTTTTGGGCTGGAGGGTTCGAAGGATTCGGAGTTCGGCGAACCCTTCCCATAAGAGGATGCGTTAAATCGAACCCTGGCGAACCCGGTTCGAGGGTTCGCTTTATTTATGCTAATTTGATGGGTTCGATTCGGTTCGGTTCGCCGTACCTATAGGTACGGTACGGTTCTATTCGCTAATATTGTGGAGGATTCGGGATTCGCTATGGAAGGTTCGGCGAACCCAAATGTACCCGTGGATACCTACCCTGCTCTCTCGAATGATGCAGTCGTTGCCACGCGACCTAGCCACGTACCCTTCCTGACTCCAGTCTGGGTTTGTGTATCTGATATGATTGAACCGATTAGGGCCAGAAGAGGTCATTCAATCCGTTACAAAATAGGGTATCTACTCATACAGAACTTCAATTCTTAGCCTACTGCCATCCGTAACAGGTTGGAATTGATCAAGTTTAACCGGTCCATGTCCAAATTACCATTATCATCTTTAATTTTTACTTCAACATGACGTAAATTTTCAAACATTGTTAAATAACTTTAATAGATAACATTAAGTAATCTTAGTTAAACATGTTGATCTGGGCAAAGCCGTTATCAAATAAAACGATTGATTGATTGGTTGATAGTCCGAATTACACTTTTAATAATGTTATAATGAAATTAATGCATTAATATGAATTAAAGCTGTTTAAAAAACCGGTGGTTGACACGGGGCGACTTTAAAAGTTGCATAGCCAAGGACTGACTGTCTATCAGTCAGTGAAAAATGTAACTGTCAACTAAAGCTGCAAATTGCACAGCGAAGATGAGTTTTTGAAAGAAATCGTACGTTTCTTTAACTGTCAATTAATTAAATCTTAGTTTATCTTAGTTTCACTGTCAAAATTTATTTTTATTTAATTCCTGAAATCTGAAGCCATAACTCGCACAGCGTTAGTTTTTTTTTAATTTAAATTAATTAATTGAAATAAGTTAAATTTTAATAATTCTGTCAAGAATGATAAAGTGTGTTTAGATGTACAAGCACATTGAGGACTTAAATTAAATTAAATTCTGCAAAGCAAGGTACTTGATTCAGTCCTTTAGATCAACATCATGATGTTGTCAGCATCACGGTCCTTGACGAACAGATCTTCTTCCTTGATCATTTTGAGAGCCACTTTAGCAGCGGCCTGCTTAGCCCTAGTGTTATTCGTTCCTGCTCCAAAGTAGCTTCCATGATGCGGCCCCACGGTGATTTTGATAAGGTTTCTTCCACGGTCTCGCATCTTTTGAGATGTCCATTTCCTAAAAATTAAGAACAAATTGATTAGCGCACCTGAGCGCTGCTGAGCTACATTGCCTTTTTGTTTCGCTTACGTGAATAGCAACTGTCCAGGGAGATGAAAAGTTTCATAAAGCTCTTGCATGGGAGATTTTGGAATTGCCGCTGAAAATCCTTCTGCAAATACATAAAATTAATTAAGGTTAATTAATTTACTTATATTTACTATAATAGAATTTAGAATTATATAGTTAGCCATTATTTTTTTAATTAGATTGAGTCCATCGTCACCTATTTCATGCTCCATTAGACGATAGAATACTTTCCAAACTGTGTTCAGTGATCCTCCAGAATCAATATAAATGGCTCCAGCTAATGCTTCGAAAATGTCTCCCAGTACTTTGGGAACCTAGAAAAAGCATTGGAATAATTCTTGTGTATCCGTTTGTACGACTGTATTGTTTACTACGAATGAAATCGATACAAAATACGCTTTCAAATACTCACTTCCATGTGTTTCGGACCCATAACTTCCTCGTCACTAATCAAAGTGAACTAAAGCGAAAAAAGCGTTTAATTGTATTTTTTTATAAAGCAAAATATAGCTAAGCATTTTACATGTCCAACAACTTGATGAGAACTGGCTTCTTGGAAGACAACGAAGTTGTCAATCATGTCAGTGAGTGCTTTGGACATGGACAGCAACTGCTTGTGCAACCCGTAGCGAACTGCCAGTGAAGCGAATGTGATATTGTTAACTAAGCACTTGTTAATTTCGCTCAGTTCTAAAGTGGTGTACTTGGACTTGTCACTCTCCTTGATTGTCATTCCATACACATGCGTCGTAAGAAGCGTATCTAGGACAAAAATTGAAATTACAAAATTAAAATTTTTGTTACTAAAACGCTTTCTGAGCGCTGATTAACTCAATATCATTTCGATTTTCAATTTCACGGGAAGTACCCAATATTGAATATCCTAGAAATTCCAATCGCTGATAGCATTCCGTGGTGTTGTTGGCGAGATAAGTTGGATGCGTCATGGCTTCCACCAGCAAATTCCGGTTCACAAACCTTGAAGAAACACAAATTGTATTGCCCACTTATCTTCATAATCATACTGTGTAAGATGTCTTACGAGTAACCAATTTCCGTTTCCAGCTCTTCTGCAAGCGGCAATAATCGCTTCAATTCGGCAGTATCAAACGATCGCTCCGTAGGATCCACGAGCGGTTGCAAGGTCAAAACCTTTTGCCCCTCCCCCTCTTCATCCGGTATTCGAAATCCCAACCAATCGAGCAGTTTAATAGCTCCTGATGCTCCACATTTGATGAAGAACGCTCCCACAAGGGCACAGAGGCCATTGGCAACGTCGAGATCCGGAACTGCGGAATGCGTGTAACTGGAATAGGTTCCGCCTGTCAAGGGCTGCTTAACCTTGACATTCAATCGTGATTTCTTGAGCTTCGGAGCGGCTAGGTCTTCCAATCCAGGCATTCCAGGCCCCTTCGGTTTGGAGGCCAACTTAGGCGCGGTTGCAATAACATGCTTCTCAACTTCTCCGATTGGCATGCCCTAAAATGACAATTTTTTTCTCCAGAAAATTTGCAATTTTGTGCAATTTTACCAGCAGTGCTGCATGGGAGAGTCCATCGTAAACCCGTAGCGGAACCTTATGCTCAGCAGCAAGATTTCCAAAGTCCAGATCCCTCCTCTCCAGCAACTTGAATCCTGGAGGAATCCAAGTATCCGTGGGATAGAAATCGCTGGAACTCAAAATTTCCCCAAGATTCCGCTCCTTGGCAATAGCACAGAGATAGGAAATCGATAGAACGCGATTCCTTAGCTGACACATCAGCGGCTCTGTCCAGTCTGGATGAGTGATGAATACGTGCGTCGAAACAATGTAATTCAGGAATGACCATCCGATTTTATGTAGTCGGGTATTGGAAACACCTTCGTTGGACTTCATAAGTGTTAAAGCCTATCAAGCCAAAATCAGCGATTCAAAAGCGCTTCAGCGCGCATTTGAAATGAACAACCGCTTGTGGATCGAAATCGCTTTTACTCACCTCCATAACGGCCAAGAGACTAGGACCACCGGTTGCATCAAAGTTAATTTCCGGTTCGAGCGTCGGTAGCTCTATTTCCGCAATGGGAGTGAGTTCTGGATCGAAAAAAATACTCAGTATTTTAGTCAATTTAAACATTCGTGATTTGTTTTCGTTAATTGAATAATTGCTAATTACCTATAGTCGACTTGATGTTATCGGCTTGGAATGCCAAGTCGATATTCGCTAGCAACTTTTTGGCTGCATGGTGATCGGAAACGGCTTCATGAAACAATTGAATGTCCTTCAACGTTATTCGATTTGGGTGAATGAACTCGTAGTGAAGTTCTCGATTTTCAATGTGCTGTTTCTCGGGTATCGGTTTTTGTGCCTTCACGAGTCGATCTTGGAAATCTTGTCGCCTTTTCGCTGCAGCGATTCTCGACTCCTCTTGCTCTGCTGTGAGTCGAACAATGTCATTTTCCTTGCCATTTCCAACATTATCTTCAGCGTTAAGGATTCCAGCCCAATTGCAGTGTTCCGAAATATCGGTCAATATTTCGTGAGCAATCAACAAACGATATAGTCGATGGAGGAAGCTGGGCAGAAGCTTGATTTGCACCATTGAGCAGACTTGCAATGGCAGTTTATGCACCAGTTCCGGAAGCAAATACACTGGGAATTCGTCCTCTTTCGAGTACTTCTCGCCCAAGTAGTTGATCTGCTTGCTTCCTTTGCCAACACCGGCCAATTTCGTGCGCAGGAGCGGTTGCTCATTATCGTAGACGCGTGTCTTGTACTCGCTTTCGACGAATGACTTGTAGTTACTGAAATTGGCGTCATAGAATGAGGACCGTGGAGTCATTTCCTCTTCCACGGTGTCCACTAAATACATCTATCAAATTGAGATAAAAATCTAAAATCTCGAACGTGATTGGCTGGAATTCAGAGTTACTAACCAAGTTACTCCCTTTCTTGTACCAGGGAGAGACCACAGCACCTTCGAATTTACGTTTGTGATCTTCTCTCGAAGGTGGTCGTCTACGTCGCCGCATTTCCTCCTCAGGACGCTTCATTCGAGCGAGTCCGCTAACGCCTCGAATCGCTTCCAGCAAGTGATTGTCGACATTCCATGTACTGCCCAAACGGTTAATTTCTAAACATACATGATTAGTTAATGTAAAGTGATATATCAATTAACTGGATGCTTTGCCTTCGACAATTGGAATCACAAAAAATGGTCCTCTCCAATCAGCCTTTAGCAAGCGATTCTTCAAGCCTAAAATTTCGCCAAACACGAATTCTTGAAATGAAGGAGCCGTTTCAAAGGAAATGTTGCGAACAGGAAATTTTGACAATAGTTGCAGCGATGCCGAAATCCTTCCAAATCCACCATACAAAGGAAAATTGCCAACCTGGAAAACACAGAGATTCGTTCCAGCCCAGCCTCAATTGCTTAACCTATAATCGCTGATCTTACGTCTGGAATTTCATCAAAAGTGACTAAAGCAAAGCCCGAGCCGCGCTGAAAATTGTAGATATTTCGGAACGGGTAGTTCCTACTTGGATTTTCTTCTGTGAGATCAAAACAGATTCTGTACACTTTGCAGCCCTTGTAATCACGCGGTGGCTGTCCGAACGGTTTTTCACTGCCACGGAAAATGCGCGGCACCTGTGCAAAAACAATGCACTCGATTGTTGCACCAGCGAAAATCGGAGCAGCGATGAATGTATTACCCTTTTTCTGAACCAAGTATTCACCCTTTCTGGTTTCAAACCATTTTCAGCGTTGTTGGTGAGTTGTGCCGGTACTTCCGGTGCAGCTGCTTCCAACTCTCCTTCCTCAGGAACTGGACTCGCTGTCAGCGATTTAAAATATTCGTTTACTTTGTCAGGCATGGTTGGTCGGGCTGGAAGAAGCTTTTCGTCCAGTGCACCATACTCGTACAACATCTTTGCTGCAAGGAAGTGAACGGCAAGTCTAGCTAGATGCTTGCTAGACATAGGAGTGCCCTGTACAAATAACAAAAATTAATTGAATTGAATCAATTGGAAAATACATTTACGTTTTCTTACTGTCACTGTTCCACGAATTTTGCTATTCATAGGCAGCTTTAAGTGTCCCTGGAACTGAATGTCCGGTCCATCATTCATTTCCGTCCACCAACTCAGCGTCTGGAGCGTGGAAATTCCGTCACAAGGCAGTAAATTGCAATATCTTAAACAGTTAATTAACTAATTTGTAGTTAATTATTTAATTAACGGGAAAACTAAAGCACTTAACAAAAACTTAAAATGAAAATTAAATGATCCACCCCACCCCCAAATCCGAACACCATTTACCTCTCGATGACGTCCATGCTGGACTCCAGCGTCACACTTGGACTGTCAGCGGTTCCACCAGGACAAAACGGTTCGATATCATGCTCAACGTCCATTGGCTGCAGCTCTTCGTCCACTTTCTCGACATTGGCAATAAGGTGGCGAACCATGGCTTCATTGATTCTTCTATAAGTATCCAAATTTCCAGACTCTTCGCTGAACTTGACAGCTTCAATCAGCGCACAAAACAAAGCGTTTGGCTTCCTCGCCCGACCCATCGACTGAATGTAGGAAGTATACGTGATGATTTTGTCAAAGCGCACGATCAAGTTACAGCTCGGAACGTCAATCCCTTCCTCAAGCACAGCCGTCGCCACAAGTAAATTGTACTTTTTCGTACGGAACCTTCAGGATGCATTTATAATATAAACTAAAACTTATATAAAAATTTACCAATTTCTGTTTATATTTTTTAGCATTTATTAAAACGACAACTAACCCTTCAATCGTCTCTCGCTGTTTCTTAGAATAAACAGTATTTTCAACAGATTCAAAACCGCATCTAGAAGTCCCAACCACGAAATTTGCTCTAATGAATTCATAATTTGGATTCACCTCAGCAAGATCCTGTTGTTAATTTTCAAACTAAAAATTCATTCATTTAATTAATTTGTATTAAATTATTAACTGCAATTACCTTTAGGTACCACGAAAGAACTTGGGCAGTGACTCGGCGATCGACAAATACAATGCCACAGACCCCTGATGATGTGAATGTTAGTTTGATTATTTATATTTTCAATAAATAAAAATATTGTCACGGTCACGACGTCGATGACCTCGAAGACGCCGTGCCCGCGACGCCAATAGTTTATTTAGCCCGTAGGCACATTTTATGGCAGACGTGTGTCTGCGATAGTTAGTCG
>VYYI01002061.1:0-14841 GCA_021029175.1 Bilobella aurantiaca
TGTGTGTGTCTGTGTATTAATTGTGTGTGTGTGTCTGTGTATTAATTGTGCATGTGTGTCTGTGTATTAATTGTGCATGTGTGTGTCTGTGTATTAATTCTGTGTGTGCGTGTGCATTAATTGTGTGTGTATCTTTATGTGTGTGTGCGTGTATATTAATTGTGTCTGTGTGTGTGAGGGAAAATGGAAGTGGATTTGGCGGTGGGAGATGATCATCGATGATGGTAAAAACCCAGAGAGGATCTTTTAGTGGATTAAACGGCGGTTGTAAACAGGGAATTATATCCCCGTCCCATTTCCAAACCCCGCTGTCATGATGGCCATGAGGCCTTGGCCTCGCCTGGACTCATCAAACTGTAAGTGTACGCGGGATTTTCACGGGGATTTTTGAGGGAAAACTTAACTTTGGAGAGATTGTGGGGTGGGGTGAGGAGGTGGTGGTGGGGGTGGACTGGTTCGTCGATATGTTTTGGCAATCTCCATCCCTACTACATCTGCTGCGGCAAATAAAGATCCCAGGATATGTATATACATGCATACATATATACAGAGCGGAGAAAATAATCGGAGAGGGTGAGGAAAGTTTGGAGGAGAATGGAGGGGGACGGGGGGTGGTGACAAGAGTGCGGAGACAACTGGGCTCGTCAAGCCGAAAACCTTGTTGTTTTTGTTTAAACCAAGTTACGGGCTAACTTTTCGTATTAAACAAGCTCCTTAGTCAGCTTTTCTCCCTTGACTCAGTTAGTTACTGGGATTTTGGAGGAGGAGGAGAAAGAGGGAGAAAGTTGTACTTTCCCCTCCATGCCCTCCACATCTCAACGAGTCAAGTTGTTCTTCTATTTTTTAGGAGGTGGTGGAGCAGAAGCTGGAGGCACATAGTAGTCTACATAGTTTCCACTTTTCAATGGGCAAGGATCTGAGGAGGATCTCCCTTGAGGCACTTTTTCTCCTCTTTAGCTTTCCCCGTCACGACTCTCCCTCCCTACCTCAAAAGTCTTCTTGGGAGGCGAGCAAAGTTTTCGAGGTGTATTGCGGAGGTGGGAACAGGGGATTCACCTCATGGGGGTTGAAGGTAGCGGGTTTGCACCAGAAAAGCTAATGGGTAGAAATTTTAAATTTACGGTGGCCACCCAGGAGGATGAGGAGGAGGAGGGCGGAAATAAGTACTCTCATTATTCAGAATTTTCCAATGTCCAATGGGGCTAAAATCCCTTGGATGATGAGACGCCCGAAAACGGAATCTCATTCTTTTCAAAATATATCATCGCATGGAAGCTCCTGTAGGAGGAGGAGCAGTAATAAAATTTCAATTTTTCCACTTAATGTCCCCCAATTCCCCAAATGCTTTTGGGTCCTGGCCAAAAATATCAACTGGTTATCACTCGCAAAGATCCACCGACGGCTAGCCTGGGAGTGATTAGCGTGGAAACTATGGAAAAGGACAGCATCCCAATGTGAACTCTATACATGACGGCATCGGCAGTCCCTTGTGAATTTATAGGGACCACCGGACCGGACCCATCCGGTGGTTGCACTTGAACCTTGGCTCACATACCTCCTCTTGAAGGTTCCAGTTGAGAGGGGGGTAATTCCGAGAGCAAAGTCATGACCTCATAGTTGTTGGCAAATAGTTGGCGGGAGGTTCTTCGAAAGTGGAATAAGTTGGATTTCCACACCGCTCCAACCCACCCAATCATGGACCCACAGGAACTGTGACAGCGGATCCGAAGGCCTCCGCATTATCCATGGAATTGGCTATAGTGTGCCCATCCAGCCGGAGGCGAATCTCTTTTGTAATTAGCCCTTATGTACGCCCTGTTATAGAGGGATGGACTCCCGCACTCTGTCTTTCATCTCCAAATTTTGAATATATACGTTATTCTTCTTGATCCATTCCAGGAACCAAAGGACAATATCCTCATCATCATCATCGTCATCATCATCCTCCACATGTACAACAATCATAAGAGAGTTGCACTTTGAACCCTTTTGAGGCCAGTCCCTTTGAATCACTTTCTATAGCGTGCGCACAGAGAATCATCCCCAGTTGGGAACACCACATGATGGCAAGTCCCCTAATGGACACACCCAGAGCAAACGGTGCGGATCCTCTCGCCTCCATCAGAGGGATTGAGAGCTCTCTTTTTAAGTCCACCCATCCGATCCCTTTCTTCTATCCATCAATTGACGGAGGCGAGAGCAGCAGCACCAGCACCAGCAGCTCATTCATATGCAGATTATAGGAGGATTTGACAGTGCGAGTGGATCTTTGAATCCTATCAGTCTCACAGTTACGACGACGACAAGTTTGAGGGACAAGGGATGAGTTAATCAAACTTACCCATATGCTACATACCAAGTTTAGTGCGTGCTGAGGTCCTGAAAGGATTGCTGGGAAAAGGGATTTACAATCCCGGGTGAAGGGATGCAAAACGGAAAATAGTTTACTTCTATACGAGCCCCTCCTGGGCGTTGGTGAAAGCAAAGGAGCCTATGCACAACATCTAAGGTGGTCATCCCATAGTGTCCTCCTCGTAGTCCGCCCGGAGCACCGCAGGCGGAAGATCATGAGCAAAGATGAGCAGATGAGTTAGATGATGGTGAAAGTCAGCAGAACTGCCCTGTGCTAAAGCCTCCACCACCGGACCTCACTCACTTCCCTTTCATATCCTTTACATGCACGTCGGCTGCGGGGATGCGGAGGCCTTAGTGGTTGCGGCCTGGCCGCGCCTATACCTCTGTCTGCTGGCATGTACAGGTTGTCCTAAAAGTATGACTCCCATCCGCTCCACTGATCTGGGCCACCACTGCGCCTTGGTGGGTTTCCATTATTGGGGGGAAAGGGAAATGTGACTTGTAGTTTTTTGGGACGAGCTGTACCTCTATGTGAGCCTGTGCGTGCGGAAGAGAAAGCAGGGTCCTTGGGATGATGGCAAGGATCCGATTGGAGTGATTTGACAGGGAAGACGACGGATACTTGGCGTATCGATGGGACATCCACTAGCGTATCTACCCCCACCCCTCCGACCATTACTCCCCAAACTTTGGACAAGGCTCAAATATGTAGTTAATATGGCGGCTTATTGGCTACATGTCCGTGGAGAAAGTAAGGAATCAATACAAAAGTATGTACATATGCTCCCATACTACTCTATATGGCTCACCATCACTTGAAGCGAAGCCATATAGTTCAAGTTTCAATGCTTTCTCTCTTGCTTTCTCCCTCTCCCTTACTCGCTCGGACATTACCAGTAAAGGATTGTGTGTGTGTGTGTGTGTGTGCGTGTGTCTGTGTGTGAATGTAAGTGGCCGACGGGAGAAATCACATATGAGATGATGTCACTTCTGATCCAATAAGTCAGTCATCCATTGAAGGACCAACAATGCCGCGGGTGCGGTCGTGGTTGGCGTCGTCATCCGGCTGGAAGGAGAGCCCCTTTGTGGTTCCTCCAGCGCTCCAAACCCGGGGATACTCATAAATATAATAATAATGGCGACGTGCCCGTCCCCGCGCATTTTATTCCATTCTCATGTCGTCATTGCTCCCCGCCAGGAAAAAGCTCCATTCTCACAACTCGCCTCAACGACTTCACCAGCTCTCACACTGTACTCCTCCTTGCCACTACCGCCCGAACCGGTTGGTGACTAACTCGATGGTAAAGAGAAAGTATGGAACGTACACGGGGATGGGGGGCGAGGGGTACTACCCAAAGTCGTCTCGCTCTGGATCCTCCGAATGAAGAGAGACTTTCACTCGAACTGAGTGAGACTTTCTCCAATAATATCATTATCATCATCATTTCCCATCCTCTCAACACTAACAGCAGCAACAGAGGCAGTAGCAGCAGCAACAACAACAAGGGCTTCCCCAAGATTGATTATGGCAAGTAAAGTGTTATTGTATACACATACGAGAGAGTGATAGTGATAGAAAATGAGCCCGCGTCTCGTCTTCTCTCATCCCGCGCCCTCATGCTGCGTATGTGTGTGTGAGCGTGTCAAGACCATCTGACACGTGGAATTGATTAAACTCTATCCACAAACGTATTTTCTCAGCTGGGGGTAAAAAAAAGCATTTGTGAGTGTGTGTGTGTGTGTGCATATGTCTCCTGGAAGTCACATACACACAAACTAAGCTAATGCATTCCAATCCCATTGATTTAACAAGGGAGTGAATACATCAAGTGGGCTTTCAACTTGATAAAAAATACAATTCTCTTATGCGTAAGCATAATATACTTTTGGGGTACCCCAACCGCCCACCGCTTTCTCTCATCCAGCATATCCCGTACACACATTTCATTTATGAAAAACTTTGGTAATATATTCTGGTTGTTGCAATAATTATTGGCCATTTATTTGAATTCCCGCTCCGACCCCACCCACCGACATACCCACCCTATAATTTCCTCTTTCATCGTCCACACCCACCGCAAGCCACCGAATCCTACTCCCACTCCCACTCCCTCCCCCTGTAGCCATTTAGTTCAATGGCGGTGGTGAGTCGTAAAGTGAGGGAAATGATGCTATACTATATAGACTTTCCCCGGACGGGAAACCAAATATAAACTCCCTGCCAATAAAACTAATTATAGCAATATCCCTGCCCCTCACACACACACACACGCACCCACCGCCCAGCCAGTCCCAACACGGTATTTCACGGACGTGAGAAAAATTGAGCCAGCACCGAGCCACCGACCCTCACACCCCTTCCTGTACATACTGTACGCGTACTAACCACTTTACCACTGTATATTAGGCCCATGTGCTCCACACTCCCACATTCGCATTCACACAAACACACACACACACACACAAACACATCCACTTCCACTAGGCTCAACGAGATGAACCCTGACATGCAAGGATCCGGCTGGCCGTTCAACTTCCAAACTGTGCACACACATACACACACTTACACGCATACAAACTCACAACATCAAACGTCCATGCATGCCTGGATGAATGCATGCATGAATGAGCAACTTTCTCCACATATTTGAATACAGGAGACCGCACGGTGGGAAGCCATGAGTTTAGACCCTCTGCAAACACACACGTAGATGCCAACATGCATTTACACGCACACAAATACACATGCACACACATAGGCAAACACATAGACACACACACATAGACACACACACACACACACACGCAACCTTTCCCCATCCTCCATGATTTGTGCACGGAGATTAGACGAGGGAGTTTTCTACTTGAAATCCTCCGCACGTTTACCCCCAGCATGAGTAGAGGGAAGTGAAGGGAATTGGGGAAAGTAGCTAGAAGAGGCAGAGTAGCAGTAGTATTGGTGGTGGCGGCAGGACGAATCCTGGGAATGGAACTTGTCGGAAGTGGGACAAGGGGATATATGCACGTATGTGTATGTGTAGATATGTATGTGTATGTGTGCATAAGTGCCCTTGCCTGAACATTTCTGTCTCTCTCTGGTGAAAGCGGAATGGAGAGGATCCGAGCGGTGGGGTAGTGTCTTGTCTGTGTAATCTACTTTGAAGGAGAAAGCTATAAGGGGAAAGTCCGCGGGTTGTCGTCCTCCTCGTCCCCTTTCCCTTCACCTCCTCCAACTCGACGTCTTCTTGTTCTTGTTCTTGTTCTCCTTCTCCTGGCAAAGGAGAGACACCTTGAGCAGCGGGGGAACTAGGCTCAGGTCCTCTCACTAAAAGTTCCGAATCACATGATCCCACTCATACAGCCATACTATATATCAGTCCATATAGTTGGGCCCTGGAGGAGCCGCTTTCTCTCAATGCCCAAATGGAAAATCGATTGAAAAAAGACGTACATGTATGTGTCTGTGTGCATGTGTATGCGTGTGTGTGTGTGTGTGTGTGTAAACCTTTCTGAGGGTTTAAAAGTAAGGGGATATCTATATCCCTTACAGGAAGGGTGATGGTCTCTCACAGTGTGGCGGGGAAAGTGGGAGAAAGTGTGGAGGATCAAAGTTTTAGCTTCTACTTCCATTTTTCAAATTTTCACCCTTACTATTATCATTACTATTATTATATAAGAGTAGTAGGAGAATAGCTTGAGTCGCACTAGTAGTTCAACCATATCAAGTTATCAGGGCGGAAGGCCCACCCTATGGATTCTGGCACAAGCACAGGCACATACGCCTTCAAGTTCATATAAGTTTGTGTACATCCATGCACTCCTTCCCAGTTGAGTCAACCAAGCTCAAAGTTGACACTTCCCCTTCTCAATGCTCCGTGTGTAAGTGAAAGGCGAAACTGACGAAGAGGAATAAAAAGGAGACTGTGAAAAATTTCCAGGCGGAGCCCCCCACGGATTTCCCCACGTAAGGGGGATATGCTACTGTGAGCACTATGGTGGAGGAGTCATCCTACAAGGCTCTTCCTCACAATTTAACTCCACTTTTCCCACGCTCACATCCTCCTCCCGGTACGGAGGATGAATATGACAATGACAGGCGTTTTCTCCCTCGCTTTCACTCCGCTTTCTCCCAGAAATTAACCCTTTACATCAAGCATGAAGAGTGTAGGAGGGGGAACGGCGGTGATTATTCATGACTGGTTCCCACACACACACATACACACGAACCCACACACACACGCATACACACGAACCCACACACACACATACACACGAACCCACACACACACACACACACACGAACCCACACACACACACACACACACACATCAATTATGAGCAACACTGTGCCCTCCATCTGTGTACAAAGCCGGTGGGAGAAGGGACGGGGGATCATCCCTGCCTTTATCCTCATGGAACATGATGCTGTTCGGAGGGCTGGATGTATTCATATTTGAAGCGGAGCTGTCCACTACTCGCTCGGCTCTCAGCACATGAGCCATCCTGGAAGATGAAGAAGAGGGAGAAGAAGATGATGAATCTCCCCGCCTCGCTACGGTTCCGCCGCCGTCACTACTGCCACCACCACCACCACGGTTCACTGTCCACCCATATTTCTTAAGGGCGGACGAGGGCTGCGGGTTAGATGGTCCAAATCCCGTTGTTAATTCCACACACATACTAACACACACGACACACATACACACACACACACACACACATCCACACACACGCAGTTTCCCGTGAGGGAAACGCAGTGAGAACGGCTCGTTTAATTAGGTACGAGCCAAGGGATGAACCACTGTGAGTAAAATTTAATGCGGATGAGCTAATTCCATGGGATCGTCGTAATTGTCTGCATCGTCCCCACCCACCCTCCTCCTCCATTCCCACCACTCACACACATACACATTCACTTACACAAATTCATATTATCAGACACACAAACTAAAATTAACACACACACACATGCACACAAGCACAACCATATAGGCACTGATTAGTTATAGTTATAAACACACGCAAACTACTTTACAGAAGCACATCCACAAGCACACGATCACATCCACTCCCACAGGCACCACCTACATAATGACACACTTATAGAACCTTAAGGACACCTAAAAGAAATATAGACCCTCCCCAAAGATGAACCCCATCCTCCACTTTCCCCGGCTAGGGAGTGCGGCGGAGAAAGCAAAACAAAAAATGCAAGAGAGACCCGGAGCCGGCGGAAGCTAATAATCTAACGAGAGAAGCGGAGGAGGGAGCAGCAGCAGCGGCGGTGGTGGTGGTGGCGACGGCAGCAAAGCCGTTCCAGTCCCTGGAATAAGGGCGAGAAGATTATGGGAAATATGGAGGATCCCACTACACCAACTCTATATATAGCATCTATATATATACTTGAGGGATAATTATAGGAGGGGAAAAACGTGGATTTTCCAATGTGGTTCTAACAATGTCGGAATCCCCCCCCGTGCCGCCTCACCCCCTCCGCGCTATGTGAGGACATTCGGTAGTGGGGAGCAGCATAATATTAATGGAGGCTGAAAAGCAGGGGTAACCAAGTTTTGAACCATCTCTCTCTCCTCCCGCCCCTCAGTCACCCACCCACCCAGTCTCTCTCTCTCTCTCCCGCTAACTCCTCGGCCAGAATACAAAGTAGAGGAAGAAAGGGCGTGCGGTTAAATCAATACGTACAACTACCACTACGACGACCAGAACTACCGACGTCCTCTTTCCCATCTCTCTTGCTTTCTCTCGCTTTCTCTGCCCATATAACGATGTTCCACGCTCCGCTATCTCTGCCCTTCCTATCCCAGACAGAATCGGGGGTAGGGTGGGGGTGGGGATATCTCACTGTGAATGCCGGCGTCGAAGCCTATGAATTACTTTGTGAGCACAGGAATAACTACCGGAGGATAGTGGGATGATGATGATAGTAATAATATGAGCGTCGGGCCGGAGCAGGAGGAGCAGGAGGTTTAAGAACTGTACCAAGTCCGGGCTGCTGCGAATAGTATATGCACAGCAACACCAAGAACAATTGCTGCTGCTATATGCCTCCGTCGAGCTGATCATGAGAATGATGTTGATTCCATACGGCTCAGCACTTTCGGCCTCAATGCATCCTCCAACACGTACTCTCCAAGCAAGCATGCTCAACCCTCTTGAAACGGCCATTGACCACCTATACATTTGCACACTAACACACCCCATGATATTCCAGGCAGGATGAGCCACCGTGACGACGTACTCGTGTCTAATTGGGGATCCTACCCCAGTTTTCACTCCGCCTACGGTTTCTCCGGAGCTGAGTGAGAGCCTGACCTGGCCTTAATCCCCGCCCGCATGGGTCTAGTAGTGGGCACGGATCTCCCGTGTTAAAACTCTAAACTCTGTTCCTATGCTTTACATGGTAAAATGGAGCTGGGGATCCCTCCGCCGTATTTCGCCTACAGTGACTTTCTCCGAAGTGAAAGTGCCAAGGTTGTTGGAAAAGCCCTGCCGTCGAACTTGCTACCACTATCCCACCCCCACCACCATACGCACAGCCTGGACGAGCCAGTGCAGTGGGCCAGGAGGAATAATAGCCCTCTCGTTCACATGTGGGAATCCCCACAAGGATCATCCCGCCGTCAACACATGCTATAATAAAATAACAATGGGGGCGTAATCACAAATCCCACGAGTCTACTCGAGCCCACTCCCCCAGCGGGTGTAAATAACTTAGTAGTCACACACGACTGTATAGAATATCTTTTGGAAATTATTCCTAAAAATATTCCACATCATCGTCAGGTAAACGGCTAGTTCTCTATTCCAACAACTGCTCGGACCAGCCCACACAATCATGAGCTGGGGGAGGCAATGAAGGCGCCATATTTTTTGTAACCCAGGATTCGCTTGTTCTATTTTATTGAACGGGACGAACCGCCCCCGTCCAATTTCCCCCAGTTCCATTCCCCCGTTGAGTTACGGAAGAGAAAGCAGGAGATAAAACTTTCACTTTCACACACAAAAGGATATAATGTGGGAGCAGGGGAGGCGTGGATCCTTGCGCGAACAACACACGCGTCCCACGATTGCAGGTGAGCAGTGCGTGCCACAGAGGATTAGTAGAGGGTCATCTCAATAGAAAGGCTCTGCATTCATATCTACTGGACTTGGTTGAAAAGGTGAATTGAATGATGGGGGAAAGTGGTTAGATGAACCAACGTGGGCGCCTACGGCAGATACACACGCACACACACACACACACAAGAGTGGAGGAGCATGTGCACTGCATGCAGCCACATAGTCACTCTACTCCCATTACACCATTACGTTGAGCTGGAGCGATTTTCAAACCGCGGACGAACTACTTCCTCACCCCACCTCCACACTTACACACAATGATCGTCCCTCACAATGACGTGTCACTCATGTTGAGAACCTGTGTACGGCTGTCCCCATGGGAATTGTAACCGAGCGCACCAGGATCATCACGATAACAAGGCCGGGATGATGGTGAAAGTCATCATGGAGCCACAAAGGGAAAGGGAAATGTCACTGATTCTCACAAGTCAATCAAGTCCGAACCAACGAACCAACCATCATTTCTGCCATTCACACACATACACATATTCATCCAATCTGCACAACCACACACACCTACATTCAAACAATCTCCACACACACACACACAACCCACATACTTTCACCCTCAAACACAGGCCTGCATATAGTCAGCCAATCTCTCTTTTCCAACATTACCCACACATGGGCGAACAGAGGGGTTGGGCAAAGTAGAAACGGCGGGTGCAACGCGGTTGAGTGGCCCGCGGCAGAGCGTATATGCCCTTCGACCAGGTCTTCCAATTACGGGGGGAAAGCCTCGGTTCAACGAGCCTCATGTCATAATTTCCACCCCCCAACCACACATACAGACGCACACACAAACACACATACACGAACGGACGCACACACACAGAGACACAATTCACAAGTCATTTCGTTGCTCTCGTGGTTACTCCTCCCATTATTTACAGTAGAGAGGATTTGATTAATAGAAAAATTTCTCCATAGTCCCAACCTCATCAATATTACCCTCGTATTTGAAGATGATGAGTACGATGGAATGCTCTCGAGTTTTACAGCCACTACCATCATGTATCTGGGACGATATTTCGGAGCACAAAGCACAATGAGACTCCGATGATGATGAAGATGATGACGATTATTATTATTATTATTATTATTATTATTATTATTATTATTATTAGGATCGAATTCATTTGGTGAGATTTTTGGGAAGCGCAGTTCCCTTAGCCCTCCATGGCATCTCTCCCTGCCTTTCTCACTGACTGAGTTTCCGGTCGCCTTGTGCGCCCGTGTGTCACCAAATTACCAACGAGATAATCCGCTTGGCTAATTATGAATGTCCCAGCATTGCCGTGCCGTCGCATTGATTGAACAAATGTCATGGCCAGGCCGTGTAGCATTCCAATCCAATCCGCGCCGTTCCTACACACACACGCACACACACACACACACACTGAAGGTCCTAGCATGTGAGTAGTAATGGAAAAAATGACTGTGAGGGCCTCCCCCTCCCCTTTGAGAGAAGGAAACGGGGGTACGGATGTGATGCATGTGGATGGGGGAACGTGATGTGGTCGTTCTGATGAGCTATACAAAGATAATATTTTCCACCCGCTCTCATCCGCATGTCAATTGAGCCCTTGTCCCTTTTTTCCACTAACCTTTCCTTTACTGTGCCCTCAATCCGCTGACTATATACTCTGCATGTGCCTCCATCCGTTCCCATTCCTCGGCCCGCTAACGTCCGCCCTGCGACGACAGTGCAGCGGGGATTTTCAATATTCACATCATCTTCATCATCATCATCATCATCATCATCATCACCATGACTTTTATTAGAGTGTCGAGCGTGTGAAGACAATGTCATCAGCCTTCCGTACATGCAGAGGAAGAAAGGCCAAGGGTTTTTCCCACACTTTCTCCATCTCGCTTTCTCTCCTCTACTTTCACCGAATTGGGTCAAGTCATTTATTACGAGAATTTAAAATGGACGGAGGGAGGGAGACAAGTCTTGTTGAAATTCCATTAGTTTTCCTCGTATCTATATAATAACGGCGCTATTTTTCTCCTGGTAGTTCGGGGAAAATTCAAATACGCACAAGATTTTTAGTTCATTCTCCTCGAGCGCATCACATTTCCTCACTGCATTTCACCTGTAATTCTCATTCTGCCCGCATGCATTTGTACCGTATCAGTTTTTATTTCAAAGTACTTTCCACGGATTCTTCACTAATTTTATTTCCTCCAAAAAAAGAATTTCAAAATGATAATTAATTTTTTTGAATTCAACAGAGGAAGGAAGTAAAATCCCATTTTAATTTATCCTGTTTTAATATTGCGTTATGTTATCATCAAGTGTGTGTTGACTGACAAGAAATGTTATATAGTGGGAGATGGAAATATAAGTGCTCGGGATGAGATTAAATTTGGAAACTCACGTATTTCGTCTCTCTCGTCCTCCCCCTTCCCCATGATGTAATCCTGTTCTTATGGGGAGGAGGATGAGGAGGAGGACGACGAGATTTGATAGGTAGTGCTGGGTGAAAGTGGCGGTGAAAGTAATACCGGCGGCTGTGCTACCGTGGAGTACGGCCATTTGTACATGAATGTGTGCGCAGAGATGAACCTGGGATTTAAATCTCTTGAAATTTCCCGAGGAAGCCGACGAAACTGTAAGCCATGCTCATATATTATCTTCACATATGTCTGTGCATATAGATGTGTACACATGCATTGGCATGGTGTAAGGGGCGAGGTTGTGATGCATTTAGTACGTAGCAAGTACTATATAGTATTCGACATGTTCCCCTATCAACACGAGAGACACTGGTGGTGGTAGTGAGCTTGGGAAATAGCCCAATTACCATAACGCTAACGTGGATCCCATTTGCAATCTTTAGAGCGCGCTAAACAGATATTCAGCGGCGGACTCACATATTCCCTCTCGGATATCACCACACACACACTCATACCACATACATCTCCACTCAACCGCGTATAAATACACACATACACCATGAAAACCACATACTCACACGCACACACACACACACAATTGGAAATCCACACATACACTTAAACTCACACACACAGACACACACACACACATACACTTAAACTCACACACACAGACACACACACACACATACACTTGGAAATCCATACAGACGCAGACTCACGTGTTTGGAGAACCATAGAGACGCACACACACACTTACTGGAGAAGCACACAGTATCGTGAGAACTACTTGAGCCCCCATCAATTGCTCTTTCTAAAACGGGAGCGAAAGCCCCGAGGATTTTCACTGCACATCCTCACACTCCTCCGCCTTCATAATGCTCTTCATTCTGCCGAAGAAAGTGCGCTCCTGTACCGGAGGCAGGCGTAAGGGCCGCCTGGTTTCCGTCTGGGCGGCGGTGGCGGCGGCGGCGGCGGGAGAAAAGTGGATGGATACATATAATGTGTGGACATACGTGAGTGATCGTAGATAGGAACTACTTCTGCTGCTACTACAACAACTACTGCTGCTACTACCACTACTTTCAGGGATCTGAGAATTAGGCTACCCTGTAAAATCCTCCGTAAGGCCTCCACTGAGCTGTAAAGGCAGCCGTTATACCCTCATCATAAAAGTCGGCAAGAGGCTCAACCTCATTCCCTTCAAAAGTTATTTCCGAGCCCACATTAACACACACACATATACACACACACACGCATGCACAACTGTGCACAAGCTTACAACAAGCTATACGTACATAACAAATGCATGTACTTTAGCGATAGTACTCAAGATATCCTTGGATCCTGTTGCTATGCCATCACCACCACCACCACCAACCCTACACCATATACCATATGGATCCCGTAACGTCCCCATCTCGTTTTTACAGCCGACCCCAATATGTGCACAGAGTTGTAAGGGGAAAGGACGGTGGTGGTGGCATAGTAGACATGAGAAAAGTCGGTCCATAGCCCGCATATATGCCCTCCACCCTCCCCTGCAAAGGGCTTAATAAGATCTCCAACGGAAATATTGGATGGTCGCGGTGAGGACAGGAAAATGGCGGACCATCAACGAATTATAAACGAATGACTTTGAAATAAATCAGTAGAATACATATATATATATAGGATTGGAATGGAAAACTTTTGGACATTATTCCACATAATGAACCAAAAATTATCTATATTAAATGTTAAAAATTATTTATACATTTACACTTTTATTATATTTCATTATTATTATTATTGTTTACTTATTTATTACGCTTATGTACAACACTGAGTTTTTGGGTGTGTGGAGGAAGCGTCCTGGTAGCCTTTGAGCATGTCCGAGCTGTCACCGGCCTCATTACGTGCACATAATCATCTCCGGTCTCTTCCATCACCACCACTACAACCATCACCACCAACTACAACAACAATAACAACAACAAAAACAATAACTAATAGGCTACATGGAACCGTCATTCACACTCTGTAATTAGTAGTAGACGCGGCTGTGTCCCATATCGCCCTCTCCCTGTGACGTCAGCTCGTTTCACATACATTAGACGCCGTCAACTGAAATTATGCATGTATGCATACGGGATTACATCCACCTCTCACAAATGGGCGCACACACACAGTCAAACTTACAACAGTGCCATGCGTACATGTGGGAGAAAGTTGGAAAGATTTCCACAAAATTAAAATGTAGCAGCGGGGGCCGGACCACATCTTGTTCCTCATCTCTTTGCCTTCCTTCCTTTCTTCCTCCCTCCCTCCTTCCCTCCCTCCCTCCCTCCCTTCCCAACTCCGAATCCGAACCCACAGAAATATAATTACGAAATCAACAGTAGAACTTGGGCAACAGTAGGAGGGGCATGTTCATCTTAAGGCTCCATGGTTCAAGTATGAAATTCCCAATTTTCCTTTTCCCTCCACAGGATTCTCCACCGTCCCTTAAAGGGTGGACGGAGGGGTGAAAAGAAACCTGGGAACCGACCCAGGACCCACCCACAATCTCACTCACCTTACGTGACCATCATGCACAGCGGAATGAGCTCTGGAACTTGCTTCACCCACTCCTGCTTTCACCATCCCAACCTTTGTCACCGTCATCAATCCACATGGACAAGCATGATCATCATTTCGGAGAGGGCATGTTCGCACAAACCCATAAATAAATCAAGTTTCTTCTCCGTTTGTGTATCCGTATGTGGTTGGTCATGTGTGAGTGCCTCTAGGAGGGTCTGGGAAAGTTTACTTTCTCCTGTACGGCCGACTCGGCCTACGGCAGGCATGCACGCCCACAGAAACATACTGTGGAGGGGTCCAAGGATATGGGAAACACGCCGCTCTTCTTCCAATGAGTTTCTCAGCCGAAAGTTGAACGTGGGGGCGCGGGAGGGGGGGGGGCGG
>VYYI01002062.1:0-16281 GCA_021029175.1 Bilobella aurantiaca
ATAGCTATATGCTATAGCTATATGTGTTTCACCTCAACTGTCTCAGAATAGCTGGGGCTTAAGGTTTCCTTCACAGCGTACAGTGTTCCTGAAAGCAGTATTTCCAGGAACGAAGAAATTAAATATCTCGACTCGATATATATTGCTCACAGAAACTGTGCCCACGTCTATCGCAGCTTGTCCGGTAGCATCTTCACAACAGAAAAAGAACACAAGAATTCTTCCAATTTCTCTCTCAAATCAATTCTTCCAGATCTGCCAGAACAGTTCCACGGTTATATAATTCCCTGTGCGGTACACGTAAGAACGGCCTACCTCTAGGTAATACCACTTGCAACCTGCTAACAGGTCTCCCAGCTAAGGTACGTATCTCAGCCTCATCTAAAATTACTGTGCGTTTCCAGTCTGAGTCACCCAGGCGGGCGTTCCCAAGTCAAATGGCTCCCCCTAGCCAAGTCAGCTCCAGGCTACTCAGGTTCGGACTTACGGAGGGCGAAAAATGTAATGTTTCTGCTTGACAAGCACGGATAGCATGAGGCCCTGCAATTGGCGGAAATGTTTCGTGTCATAGTGATGCTTTACTCTATGATCAACCATGTTGGGTTGCGTTCAAATTGCACTGCCTAAGGCACCCAGGATGCTCTGCAGTGTGATCCGTTGTGACTGTGAGCGAATATCTTAGCTGGGAGACCTGGCTAGGCGCAGTGTGTAAGGGGTATAAGACAGCTGCGCGCTATCTGGTATGGACACTCAACCTACAGAACCACGGATCATTGTAGGCGAAAACTGCGGGAACGCGTTCCGGAATTCGAAGCAGCCTATGGCTAATCGGTGCTTGTTAATCTCCACACTGTCTTACATTCTCAGTCAAACGAAGCCAGCATTGAAATCCCCAGAATCATTTCAGAGTTTTTCATGTTTCCATTGAACCGTATGCATGGAAACAGGGCATGACACGGATGATATCATCTCTAATTAAACTTAGTCCATTATGGACCCATTATTTGTCATTTTTTCATCCGTATCTTCTACGTCTCTACATTACTTTTGGAAAACTTTAATTACGATCCTAATGAGCTGGAAGGTAGAGAGGATAAGATTCTTAGTGAAGAGTTACGAAGTGTGAAAGGTGACTGACAGTTCCCGACTCTAGTGCTCAGCTGTGAGCATGTTGAATGACAGGCGGGACACAAAGGAGCAAGAAACTTTACGGGTTCACGCGGTATACCACCCCTGCCCTGAGATGGGGGCCACAAAAGACTCAATACTCATTATCTAACTCTTTGGTACATTAGTAGAGGAAAGCTGGAGACTAAAATCAGGGAGATAGTAATTTTAATTCCATCTCGTTTCCATGCCATTCTCTTTCGAACCACCGACCTGGCTATGTTTTGTAATCATACAGGAAAGGGAAGAATGTAAGGCGGAAGGCGGACGCCGAAAGGTATTTAATCTTCATCAAACTAAGCTCACCAATGACGTGTTCATCCAGGCCAGGATCCCGCTTTATCTCCTCCCGATCAGGGAACAAGGCATGCGGCTTGCACCATGCTGTAAAAAAAGTAAAATACACAACGGGCCAAGTTAACTCCATATAGTTGTTCCTCATGTCGTTGTTGTAGTGGGAGAAATTTCATCCATTCCGCCCAGGACCAACACAGCCACCTCCATACCTATAGCAGCAGTGGATAATATTTATCGCCTCATTTTCTTCCAAAACTTTTCCTCCATTTACAGAGTAGCAGCATAGGAGCAGAGACCGCAACTACTAGATGTCCATGCATGAGCCATCGAGCTGTGTAAGTTCAACTTAGTGGTACTTCTTGGACCAAGTAAATGATCCTATTTTCCAACAACATCCACTTCCACTCTCACACCATAACCGCAGGAGAAGTGCGGGTGAGATGAAACATCATGTACACATACACTCCCCCAACCCCATATAAGGGTGTCTGAGAGATCTCATTCAGGATACAGAAGCGTCTCCCACTCCCTCCCTCTCAACGCCTGCTCGACTAATTTATCACGCTTCATCAAAAATTCAGAGTGAGAGCAAGAGAGTGCGATAGAAGTTCCTCCTATGCCCTCATCCACATGCCGAGGGTTAAGCCATGCGTGGAAATCTCGGCATGAGCATCGTATACTCGAGGAAACAGTCATATGAGGACCTTTACCTTAATATATTCTAGACGATGAGATCATATGGGCTCTTTTAGCACTGTGCCCTATCTCGCAAGACAATCGGAAAATATAGCTCGTTATGATGTCAAATTCATTCCTCGAGTATAATTTTTAAAGTTCCTCTCCGTGCTCCTCCATACTATTCCATCCAATTAAATGGTAAATACTCTTATTGATTAGTTGGCCAACAGTTACCATCCGGCCTCAGTGTTCTTCATTTAACACGGTGAATGTGATACGCTTTACTCATACAGATTATTAGTAGAACTATATTCCAATTTACGGTGGAAATTATAATTTAGTTCCCTTCCAACAAGTCACTGGTCAAATGTTTTCCCACTTTTACAAGCCGGAACTACCTGATTGTAAAACAGTTGGGCACAGGGATCGGAAATATGAGTACATGAGAGATCAGATGGAGGCCCAACATTTGGCGGTAATTGCCACTCTGTATGCTTAGAAACATTTCACTGGATTCGATATAACTACCAAATAATTTTCGGCCATTCCTACCTCTCTCACGGATCCACATTGAGGATATTTTGGCAAAGTGACAGATTCCTCGGTTTATTAACTTGCAGGAACACGTTTACGGATATTTGAAGGAGAGGAACGAGGTTTCGATGAGAAATTACTTCTGCCTCGTCCCTCTCAGGTGTACACGCAGAAGTCGAGTAAAGAGTTTGGAACTAAAGAGCTTGATTTATGTTATAGAAAATGGTCGACTAGAAAATCAAGACGAGATCATTCCGGTATGTACTTTTCATGCATTAGAGTAGCAAGAGAGAGAATGAAAGGAACAAAGATTTTGAGTCATCGAAAGTTTTATTTTCCACGAAACCCTATTGTCAAAAGATTTACGTATACCTTGTCTTAAGCTAGGCGTACACGGAGCAATTTTCATTTCATGAAATTTCTCTCCCATGAAATATCTGCCCCATAAAATGTTTCTTTCATCACAACTTTCTTGCTTAAGCACGCACACGATGAAATGTGTACAAGAAACAGTGTTTCAAGTAAGCACAGAGTCAAATGAGTCGATTTTGCAAACAACTTATCGGCATGCTGCGCCCGTGCTCTATGCTCCCCGTATGCGGGATCCTATCCACCAATCACGATGATGAAACATCAAGTTCCATGAAAGAAATTGCAACCAGGGCCATTCGATGAAATGCTGTTTCAAAGCCCTGAAAGTGAAACTTTCAAGCACATTTCATGGCCACTCACACGGTGAAATACGGATTTCATGAATTTGGTTGCATTTTATGAAAGGAAAATTGCTCCGTGTACGCCTAGTTTAAGCTAGGCGTACATGTAATTGGTTAATAGGATCCCGCATAAGGGAGCAGAGAGCACGCCGATGAGCTATTTGCAAAATCGGCTCATTTGACTCTATGCTTGCTTGATAC
Organism: Bilobella aurantiaca; assembly: GCA_021029175.1. NCBI lineage: Eukaryota > Metazoa > Arthropoda > Collembola > Poduromorpha > Neanuridae > Bilobella > Bilobella aurantiaca. Next base: position 3,591 of record VYYI01002062.1, read on the forward strand.
ACTCTTTCTTGTCAACATTTCATCGTGTGCGTGCTGAAGCAAGAAATTGGGCATGAAAGAAACATTTTAAGAGCTAGATGTTTCATGGGAGAGAAATTTCATGAAATGAAAATTGCTCCGTGTACGTCTAGCTTTCTAGCGGCCGTGGTGAGCGAAAATACACAGATTTGTTAGCATTCGGCTGAAGGGATTGCTTGCGGGCAAGGGTAGACAAACGAGTTAAGCAATGGGTACATGGAGCAATTCTTCCTTCATAAAATAAGAAATTATTCATGGAAGTGGTGTTTCACCGTTTAGGTCGCCATGAAAGTGGTCGTGAAATGCCATTTCAATGAATGTTGTGTCTCCAATTTCTTTGACGGATCATGATGTTTCAGGTTCGTGATGGTCGACAGGATCTAGCACGCGGAGAGCATAGAGAACGGGTGCAGGATTTAGGACTGCGATAAGCTATTTGTGTAATCGTCTCATTTTAGCCAATGGTTAATTGAGATGCCGTTTGTTAAAGCATTTTATTCGTGTTCGTGTTTAAGTAAGAAATTTAGCTTGAAAGAAACAATTTATGAGGTAGATATTTCATGGGAGAGAAATCGTATGAAATGAAAGTTACTCTGCGTACGCCTAGCTTTAGGAGGACTTCGCCCGACTGTGAGAGAGGATGGGGGAAGAAAGTGCGTGGATGAGGAATAGCGAGAGTTTGAGGGAGAGCTGTTCGTCTGCCCGACGCCTATGAGCAAGAAGGGGGGAACAATGGGCAGGCACATTTTTCTCGCCAACTTGAGGGAGCTGTATGACGAAGCCTTTTTTCTTTCTCTCTTTGGTCTCCTCATCTTTATCTTCATTTTCATCTTCATCACTCATCACCATCATCATTATTTCCTTCCATCCACTACCAACTCCAGACGACCTCCTTTTTTAGCCTTTGGAAAAGAAACTTTGAAATTTTCCATGGAAAGGAGACGCTCCGACTCGTGCTAGTGAGTGTGCATGTGCGATAGATGCGTAGTCATTTGTATCTGCTCGTCCCAAAGATTCCACGATAAACAGTTTTACCCATTTAAGCCTCTGGATAGAGATAAATGTCCCGTGTGGATCCTGAAACCCCGAAAAGGGAGTGAGGGAACCTCTCATAACTGCTGAGGGGGGCCTTTGTCGGAGTTCCATCTCACTAATTGATTCCTTCTCAAATGCAACCTCAAATACTTGGTGGTGGAAGCACAAGTTTTATGGGCACCGAAAGACTCGACACGGCGGGGAGCTGAAGGGGATCTATATAGCGTATCGCACGATTCTTCTCCGCGTGAAATCTATGAAAGAATCTCCTAGCGGAACATACTTAGCATTCTAAATCAGACTTGGCTAGCTCCGGCACCACCACTGTGCCACCATAGTCTGAGAATCTCAGGCTCCACCGCTTCTGGCGAATTTTGCAATTTATTGCAAGTCATCCCAAATTTCAAGCATGACTCGTATAATCAATGCTGAAAATATGATGTTGGAATAATTTGTGTGGTTACACGAACGTGGGTTGACTCTAATTAGCACCGGTGAAGAATAACGGTGGAAGCGAAGTTTGAGTGAATTACTACCGCCAGTCTGAGATTACCGCAGAGATTTCATTCAGTCAAGTGCCAACTGGAGGCAAATCGGCCGCAGTGCACTTTCTTGTGCGAATCTGTTTACATTTCCTCATAAATAGTTGGTGATACGCGCAATTTTAGAAAACTTGCGATCCCACGTTAAGAGATAAAGGATGAGGTAACTGGTACGCATCCGACCGGGCTACGTACAAAATTTGGGGTAACTACGGAGCTCCTGCTGTTGCTGACAAAGTATAAAGATGAATGTCTCGCGCCCACTCAGTCGTAATCATGCCATGGTAACGATAATTTTATCGCCAAGGCAAACTTGTTTCAACTCGTATTCTCCTATACTCAGATAGGTTGTGTGGTGTGTGTGTGTGTGTGACCGAGGATGGGTTCGATCTGCGGGATTCAGTTGACAGCGAGTAAAGGGTTTGATTAAATTTGATTCCCAGGTTTGATGACAGTCCTCCGATGCTCCCTTCACTTAACGCTAATCAAGTGCACCCGCAACGGGATCGACTCTCCAGAGAACGAGGGTAATAAAAAACTCACTTTGTGCTTCAGCGGGAATCATGAGCTTGTTTCGTGGTCGACTCCCTAACATAATTGATCAATTACGCTGCCACAGACCAAGACTCGGAACTCCGCAGTGAGCCATACCCTCGCGATGAAGAAACAGCCCATCCAAATACTCCATCCATCCACTTTCTTCTCAACTGGTTGCATCTGTACTCAGCCTCACTACTACCACACTAATTACTATTCACGGCGGATGGAGTGAGCTGGTCAAATATAGGGCTACCAATTCAAGTGACTGTTTGAATAACGTGTCACGAAAATTCGATCGGATTCGACCGACTCGAACAAGCTGCCACCAAATAGCATGAAATTGTTATAAGCGTGATCATGTGATGACTAAGTTTTCGTACTTGGAGACGGTCTGAAATTCTCCCTTGGAAGAGCGAAATGGGAGATATAATTCCCTAGTAATACGCACTCCTGCAGATGTGGCACTTTGGCCCCATCAACAGTGCTGGTGATTCACAATGTATATATGCAGGCACTATTCTCAAGGAAAAACTTCATCACTTGTAAAAAAAAAAAAGTAGGACCAATACATGCGGCTGTGTAGTGGCAATGTATAAAGGCATTCTTTCACTCCTTTGCAACTACTGGTGACTATGTAGGCGGAAGCTTAAAATTCATATTACTCCACTCGTTTGGCTCCGTAGTCTTTGTCATGTAAAGTGGGATGTTGATGCAATAGGAATGCGAATAACTGTGAACTTCATATCTTTTACCCCTGAAAAACGTCAAAATGCTTTGGTGAAAGATTCTTAGCAACTGTATATGTTTCTATCCATCTTACGAATGTAATAACAATGCTTGGAGTCGATTTAACCAAAAATTATTTGCGTAATCTGTGTTTACTTTTAATAGGAGACTCAGTCTGGTGTCCACAACGGATCGGCTGGGAGTTGATAGGGCACATGACCCTCCCCCTACCATCTACTAACCCTAAAATATTTTTCCCGGCTAAAGCCTAGTTTGAGATATTAAAATTTGAATTTTAAGCACAACCGATTCTCCGAAAATCAGCATGTGATTTCCACAAGGATTTTAGTGCACAAGGATCCCCCCTTTGCTGTTTTTCAAAATTTTCAATTTTTCCATCTCTATAAAAAACTGGTCAAGAAGCATTTATACGTTAATTTTATGATCAATTATGTTTAGAAATCGAATTTCATTTCACGAAAAACCATATTCTGTACTGCTTCTGGAATTAACTTCAGCACTCATGCCTGTGCACTATTGTTTAAGTGACATGTGGATCAAAAATTCACATTTTGCTTTTCGGCTCGCAACGGGCTGAAATGTTCAAAGAGTTTGAAATATGGACTCTCTTATTCATCAAAGTGCATATTACTTGCATACAGCAAATGGGGAGTCAAGTTTTGCGATTTTTCCAAAAATGACTCGAAATGAAAAACTGGGATTTAACATGGGATTTTGATGTGAATACGTACCCCCCCCCCCCTTCCTTTGGTACCTGAGTGATGAAAACTTTGAGGGCTTGTACCTCAGACAAACATGAATTTCCGCACTTAGGAATTGGGCATTCTTAATCTTCCTAGGGGACCTCTCGATCGCGCATAGTTACCCGTTTGTGTTTTGACAACAGTTGGGGGAGTTCCCTTATAAGAATCTTAAAAGGTAATTTAATGGTTAAATTTTATATGGCAAAAGTTCGTTTATGCCTCCACCAACCGGGCATAAAAGAGTAAACTGCTCGGATTCTTGCGAACCCTTGTCCTATTATATTGGTGACAAATAAATACCACTGCCTCATACCTTTCTTGTACCCCAAAGCCTCTAAACTATTTAAGTGCAGCATAGCAGCAAGGCAGCTCCAGCTGACTTCTACTCATTGGTGATGATGCTACTACCGTCATGAGGAGGCTGTTGACAGGTTTGTGCCGTTTCTCACAGTCAGCATACTCGCCTGGACTTAGACAGGGATTCTTAATGTGTTAATGACTGCTAACTCCCAACGTTTTCACCTCCTCCACATTCTTACCACCATTTCCGCGAATCGTAGCTACAAATAAGTAACTTACGCGTCTATAGCGACTTTCCAATGAATTTATTGAACTCTCTCCTCTCCAAGTTTAAGGAGCCAATTAAGGCATAAGGAACTACCACTACATTGAATGTGTTGTTACACAAGTCTCGGGTATTTCTAGAACGATTTGGGATCCCCAAGCTTCGTCGCTGACTAAGTTGCTCACTGCTCACTCGCACAGAGTGTGGAGCCTGCGGAGTGGAAATATATTTGCCTCAATGTCCCCCATCACTTTGAGCAGCTTGCAAAGCCATGAAAATCCTCCATCCTGCCAAAAGACCTCAGCGAGCTCCGACAGTGCCAGACATCCTTGCGGTATTTACACCGTCAATCTCCGACTCTAGGGTCTCTGAGAAACGGCATGACCTTAAACATGTAGACAATCCTGTCACATAATCCTACTCTTCGTATCTCAGTCGACAAAGATGGTACACATAGTTAGTGGTGTATTAAGCTGCAGACAATATTCGCTCCGACTTCTCCAACCCTGGTAGTTCGTTACCCCGATAGAAAATCCAACTCAAAAACTTCAACTATCAGGAATGTGTATGCGTGTGACTCCAGTACATCTGTCTGAGTAGGGTAGTCAGGACATACCTACACCCTTTATCTCACTCTAGGAAAGAGCTAATCAATTAGTAAGGGACAGCAAGTAGCTTTTATTGCAGTTGAGAAAGTCTCCTGAGTTTCGGTAATGCTCGTCATATCAATCAGCTCGCATTTAATTCATGGGTAGAGTTGGCTGGATGATTTGGGACCGGCACGTCCGCTGGAAAATTTGGGCAGCATACGCTAAGGTAGCGTGCACAAATTACGTAACGCGCTTAGGGTGGGTGGTCCTTCTAGAGACCGCGTTACTGTGCTGTGGTAGGTGGTGGGTCATTTTTTCAACTTTTGGCGTTACGTAATTTATGCACAGTACCTTACAAGACTCATCTGCTCCCACGTGAAAAACCCACTAATACAGATTGAAAAAACTCCATAATCACTTACTTTCATCTGTACCATTCGTCCTCACAGTCCGGCAATATTTCCACAGCCCAGTGTGACTGGAGACGAAAAATCGGCTACTATTCGTTAACTGCATCTTATCTGCAGTCACTTCATACCTGAAATCATACACAGAGTCAATAAGCACAAGCATAGTCGTCTATAATTACAAAGCAATTCGGGCGCAGGAGTTGCCCGGCCAACCTCCGTCTGCCACTAACCCCATCTGATCTGCCTTAGTCATAGTACCCTCGGACTTTTCTATACACTTTCTGACTCATACCTCTATATGTCCGCCACATTGAAGCATGGTCATGTGAATGGCAGAGTCAATAATATTCTGACGTCATGTACAAAGGATGTAGTTACGACCGGGGATAATAACGTTAATAATAGTAATCTACCGCTTCTGTCGCGATGACATAAAGTGTCTGAGCTCTTACCGGAAAATAGCTCATTTTCTTATGATATATTACGGCTCCGCAGCAAAGTATAGGATGCAATGAAGCGGATATGGGAGCTCATTAAGTGTATCTGTGTGTGTCGACTATGGCCCCTTCATAATAATAATTATTACACTCTTCTCACATATGGGTTCCACACAGCTCCACTGCAGAGCTTAGTGTGTGCCAAAGTAATTGAGAACGTTGAGGGAAAAATCCTTCCTTTACTTGGCTACCCAATCCGGAAACCATGCGGGAGAGAGGATGATAATACAAGAGGTGATGGCAGAGATCAATACGGGTTTCGAGCACAAGTGAGGACGATGACGTCTGAACCATCGCACGTTATATTACCATGGATAACAGAGCTATATATGTATATAAACGGGAATTCCATAATGAAATCTACGATGGATGTGGATGTCCTCCTGGGCGGGGAATTTCGCTTCAAAAATTTTCAGTTAAGGATTATTCGTAATCATGTACATACTCGGATGTACATACTAAATTTGAGGATATTGGTTCGGACAGGACTTACAGCATGAATTTGACTCAGGAGCATATTTCACAGCCAGGGCTCGCCCTCATCCGTCTCTCCTAATGAGCAATCCGCTCTACATTCTCACGAGTAATTCAAAGTAGTCACCTTAAGACGATTACAAATGTCAAAGCAGGGGGATTGGGTAGATGGGCAACCCCTCCGAAAGAGTACCTCCCAGCCCCAGCAATAGCCGTTTTCATGGAACTGGATAATGACAGGGTCATTTTGGAGCATGCTAGAAAGATCTTGGAGAGACTGTCGCGACTTATTACTCATCACATGATGTCCATAACAGGATAGAAATTGCTGACTGACAAGTGTCGAATTATTTCATGCGCCCATCCGGCGCAGCGGTAGCATATCATTCAAAATTTTGCAGTTTCTCCACCCAGCCTCACATTGGGATGTGAAAGCCCTTGATCAAGCTCGTCCTTTCCGCATTGCTGGATTGACTCGAGTGGTCCTGAGTGAAAATTAGTGAGAGAGGACAGGAAGAAGGACATGGATTCCGCGGGATGCAAATGAAGCCCAATGCAAATCTGCATGTTTCAAAGGCGACATCCATAAAGGCGTACTAGTTCGTGACACATGGAAGTGGAGCTATAACCGATGTAGAGTGAGGGAGCGAACCTCATGTGCGTGTTGTCACTTGAACGAGATGGCCTCAGTCCATTTGTCATTGACAATGATGATTTGTGTGAGCGTCAGAAGAGAAAATGATATTCCAGTGTGCGAATTGAACGAGGTTGACTGGAATTCCCGACTCGGCTTATTTCAAATATTTCCCTGCAACGCATCCCGCTGTCTCTGCCTGTACATGTATAAATACATACTCTGTGTGGGTATATTCTCTCCGTTTACATCGATCAGCTCTGCAGATGCTGCTCCTGCCACCTCCACCACCACCACCATTACTCCTACTCCGCCCGCTACACACTCTCTCTCTCTCTTAACTTACCACTACCATCATCTTCGTCCTCGTCGTCATCACCATACCCGTGGAATAAAGCCGTCAAGGAAGAGTGAAAGAAGACGACAATGTACAAAGTATGTACGCTCAGCCCAGCTCATACTCATGTAGTCAAGTTCCCTGGTGTGCACATAGAAACACACCCGTAAATGCTCTCCATTTAGCAAATGTGAGAGGTCGGCGACAAGTTGGCCTATTGCGCTCCTCCAAAGAGGAAGTGAGTGTTATACGAGGGAAGAAACAAGGTCCGTAGTTTGTTGTCATTGTAATCCTGTCAAGCTCGCCCAACTGTTTCCCCGTAATGGAGGAAAATAATTTGTGCCGTTGAAAAACCTTAAAATTTAGCAACGTTTTCCCAAGGATCCCTGGATGTGAAACCCCGTTGGTTTTAGCAGTGTCGCCCCGTAACTACAATATGAGGCTAATTTAACCAGAGCTTCCCCCTATTCGATGACTATGATCTTGGTGATGACCATGTGACAGAGTCTGTTCACCTGCAGTAGAATGCCGTCACGCCAGGGACGAACTCAGAACTGCTTATAGATTTGGGTGTGAATTTGAAACGCTGTTGGATTAAACGTCCTTAATTCAGAAACTTTACTGCATGCCAAATAATTGGATGCCGTATGGATGAGCAATTGTGTATATGCATATGTACAGAGGTTTTAACATTCCGCTCAGCTGCCAGCGTAGAACAAGTTGAACTTTTCCCCGGACGAGTTCAGTCACTCCGAATCATGTTCAACCTCGCTCCCAGCTGCTCAACCTCCTCATCCAACATTCCCTCCCCGACAATCATCTTGGCAAATGATTACATTAATGAGACGTAATCCTCCCGACGGCCCATTATAATGAAGTGGTGGTCGCACAGTGTCAAATCTTTTTCCCTCGATCCATCCCCTCATTATTGCCTTGGCCTGACTAAACGTATGGAGTGGGATTTGAGGGTGATATCTCCACGTAAACTATTATTTGTAATTCGCATGAAAAATCGGGGGAGGGTCCGAAGGAGTACGGTGCGGTGGGAAAAGGGCTTTTAATGGAAACATGAATGGGGGAGGCTGGAGTTTTCAAAATGTTTGCACGGGAATCCTGTCATTCGTCGCCAACTCTGGAATCATTGTGGGGCGGATATAAGGCCCACCTTAGATTTTATCTCAATCGAAATTTCATCGGGAAATCTCCCAGAAGCACTGCGAGATACTCACTGAGTAGGAGAATCTTGCAAACTCCTCCATTATTGTAGAGTGGGATGGAGGCTTTTCGCAACTTCCTCGAGCGAGGTCGTATTGGCAGAGGATTTGCGAAGGAAAATTAAACCCAACTGCCACTCTGGAGATTGATGGCCCATCTCCTTTGTCGATGCTCGGGTCATGAGTATGAGGATGAAAAATACTAGCTCCAAGGGATCTACTTCACTGCCCCTCGTCTCTCAGAATTCAAGAGGTGTATATGTAATGTATAAGAAAACAGAAAATGCATTACGCACAAATTGCTTTTTAGAGCCCCTGTCAGTTTTGACACGGAAGCGGGTGCTGTTAGGATTTCGCACATGTACATGGAATCCCCCTGGATATCAACGCCGCCTCAACTACCCTCCTCAGTCTGTCAGCCTACTGAGGAGGAAAGACTACTGAGAGCATGGGAATTTCTCCACAGATGTAGTACATAAATACATGCATATGTAACTGTGATGATGGTCGGTGGAGAGGGCTGAGGAAGCGTGATGATTATTGCGTTTAAGCCCTAATGTCGGGATAAACAAGAATCTGATGACAAGCGTGTGCTCTAAACCAGATGTATGCATAATCTATTCATGATGATGATAAATAATATGCTGCATGTATATGTGAGTGTGTGTGTGTGTGTTTGAAAGAGGGTGAAGAAATTAGTGCTTGACGTTGCCGTGAGCGTCGAAGCGTTCTTCCGTACCACTGCGGCTACATTGAGAAAATTTGGGTTGAATAAATACAAGAGAAAGATATGATGGCTCCCGGAATATTACCACATCTTACGAACGAAAAATATATTGCTAGCCTCCGTGACATGAGCACTACAGAAAGAGTCGTGTAAAGACCTCCAATGGAGGCTCAGCGCATCTGCTATTCCCCACATTCGCAGAAGAACGAAACTACAACATGAATATTACACCTGAAGAGGTCCTCGTCCGCTCCTAAGTATTTGTAGCACTAACTTCGCTGTTTATTATTATTTATGGGAAAATCCCAAGTTTATCACTCAGAATTGGTGAACTCTGAGTTCAAATGATCCGTTACACCACCCGAATGAGACAGACAGAGGGTATAAGTAGGAATAAAAGTGGTAGTGGTTAGTGGTAACGGTCGTGACGGAGGATGGACAGGGAATGGGATGACATCTGTGTGGAGGAGATGGAGAAAATTACCAGAAATCAGTGCTGACAGCAATAAGCCACGCTACTGCCGAGATCACAGCAACACAGGAAGAGACGAACATGAGTTTCTTCTCGCAGCGGATTTGACGGATCAGCGCCTCCCGTTTCTCCTTCGCTCGCGCGATCAACTCCGCCCGCCGCTGCTTCTCCCTCTCTGACAATTGATGCGGGTGGTGGTGGGACTTGGCCGACTTCCCGCTTCCGTGCGTCTTCAACGAGGGCGGCACCATTGACCACTCACTCACGGGAGCGTTGAACATGGATTTTTTCAAACTATCATCCCGAATAATGTCTTTGTTTTCCGCCTGGAAATTGATAAGAAAAAGCCACCCATTCATTTCAAAAGCCAATTTAGACGATGGGTGACGACATTTCACCGCGGATTTTGGATTCGTTTGGCATGTGTTAGAGCCAAATTGAGGACATTATTATAATACATGTATATATGCAGAGGCACCTACCGCTGCTACAACTTGAGCGGCATACTTTATAGACGCCATGTCAGGGATGGGTAAAGGGATCACTTGAAAACTTCAAGTCTTTACTGATAAATATTAATAGTCAAGTGTGATGGCGGATATGCCAGCGTGAGAGCACAGCTTCAGTTCAACCATAGGACGCCAGTCGCCTCAGCCGCTTCATTTTACCTCTCGCGCCGAGCGGGTTTTAAATGGAGTCTGTGTGGAGTGGAAGGGATATTTAATGTTTCAACTCCGTCGAGTCCGACACTCCAACGCTAATGTTACCATCACCATCAACACGACTATCAGTCAGAAACGTTTCCATTAACTCCCTTTGTCCTCCTCAAGTCATCCACCATTCACTTTCTCACACACTCACAGCCTGTCGAATAGCAACATCGGAGACTCATTTACATCTGTCTGTATTCATTCAACACTTTTCCGCACTCCAACTACCACAAAGTCCTATGCTATACGACTGACGTGAGCATTCTCGTAGCAATGTAAAGGAAGCCAAGGAAAATGAAGTCACGCCACAGCCATGTACTTTCCCGTCACTGCTGGAAAATCCGAGGAAGTAGGATGCACTTGTTCGACGTATTGTTCCTTCTGTCAGTATGAATCAAGCCCACGTGTACACACATGTAATAATAATAATGGGAACCACAAGGGATTGGGAAACAAAGCAAGGCCTCACAACCCGGGTACGTATGGGATCATGGATGCTATCAACAGGGTCTTTCTTTCTCAGCAACGCGGATTAATTTGGGAAGAATCCACATGAGTAGATATGGTTTACCATAGCTGACGAGGGTCATGCGAACGACCGGATAATTTTCAAAGCAAATTTCACGTTCCTTCGATTCTCGGTTTGATATTCGCTTTCAAATTACCACTTTCACAGCAGTTGACTCAAAAATGCTCACTAGCTCTCGTTTCACCACTACCATGAATCTCCTTTAAATTTAAAAACGAAACGTCACGGAGCCCTCGTCACTGCTCTGCATTATCCAGCAAACTGCGCATCTCCTCCGTCCCACTGAATAAGTTGTCCAGAGATGTATTGTAATGGGGGTCAGATCCCGAATTGCTAATCTTGTCTCCAGTGTATTCACACATGTCCCGAATGCAGCCAGCTGTCCATGGAGCAGAAATTCACTGGAAAATAAATTAAAACCCACTCTTTTGTCCACGCAGCCTCTTTCACGATTTAAAACACTATTTGCTTCTTCTCGCATGCATAGACGGAAGACTTTGGTGCAAGTTTTGAGTCCAACGTGCGCCGTCCCGAAATAGACGCCACACACACCTCCTGAAGCACGTCCTCTCGAACTCGCTATATCGAATTCCACAGCAGGTGTGGTTGTTGGGTTGGGACACTTTGATAGTAGTGTTAATATCCCAACCAGGCGACGCAACGTAGACGACGGAATCCAATTTAAGGTGTAAATGAGGAGATTTCAGCTACTCATCATTAGCACCGTGATGATGAGGATGATGATGTAGAACGCTAAGTCGGGTCTAGGACTGATCAAATATTTTTTATCTCCTTTACTATGCAAATGAATTGGTCGGGATATGGTAGGGAATGAAAATCGGCAAGGCTACACATGATGATCTCCATGGTCGGGTCCAAATTTCCAACGCCATATCCCTTCTCATTCACTCACGCTCAAGAGCAGAAGCAACAACAGCAGAAGTAGACTTTTTCCTACTGCACTATGCTATAACAACCACGAGCACCACCGCCGCTACCACAGAGGCTCCTAATAGACTCGTGTGTACCTTCAGAACGAGTTGTGGATCCGTAAATAAGTTTTGCAATTTCGTTAGCTCTTTCTCTCTCGCTCTTTATCCAAGTCCTTCCTCACAGTTGTTGGTTCTGCACAAGGGGACCGCGAGTAGGAGAGGAACTGGTGCGGAGTCTTGTTGTGAGTCCTGTGTGAAATGAGCGTTGTTATCGTAAGCTGAGGCAAATCGAAACTGAAAGTCTTTTTCCTAGTGTCTCATCTTGAGGGAGCTATATTTAGTCAGCTCTGTAGCGTGTAACTCCTCGGGCCAAAATTAGAATGTAGAACCAACCAAGTAGTTTTTTTAAAGAGAAATTTTACAAACAAACTCTCTATCCGTTCTATGCATGAGTGTTTTTCCGAAGGGGGACTATCGGAAGGAGCTAGGAGTATGTGGGCCTCCACTACTTGCACGCTTACTAGGCCATGTACTACGGGCGGTAGTTGTCATGTCATATGTAGACTCTACGCTCTCATTTCCTCAGAATCATTAAGGTTTGAAATCCCAGCATGTGTTTGCCCGGTTCGCCGTTGTTCTTCCCATCCAAAGACGGTTAGATCCACATAATGTACGATGTTTACTTGGTTGACAGGCTATCAAGTCTGAATGAGCAAGGTTCCCATTACAATCTATCATTATCTCTCTATCAGAATTCGAATCTGCCAAGGACCTAAATTACCGCGCACTCTACTATGATGAGAAAGTCAGTGGCACATCTGGGAGTGGATCCATCAGCTCTCTCTTCTTCTTCTGCTGCCGCCAACCAGCCTGGCACACACAGTCTCATCTTCTGTTCCCAGTCAAGGTTCCCACGCTTCCAATATATAAAGCCCAACCATTGATTTTTCTGCCGTGCACGTTAGTATATGTACG
>VYYI01002063.1:0-16280 GCA_021029175.1 Bilobella aurantiaca
TATCCTACAGTGGATACAGATAGAAAATGTGTGTTTCTGTGATTACTATGTTTTTAATATAGTTTTTAATGTTATGTTATGTTTTTAATATACAAAAATGGCTCAATATCAATATAAAAATATTAGTCTACTGTTAAAAAGATCCAAAGCTACCGCTTTCTTAGTGACAGAATTTTTATCGTCACAACCAAATTCTTCTGGGAACTAGCAAATGACCGGAAGTGGTTGCAATAGTTTAAGTTAGTGTTTTCATGTCTATAACAAAATATAGTTACCTGTATGGGCTGTAGATTCTGATTTGAGCTGCCGAATCTGATCAAGGTCTTGTGCAGAACAGAGAGGCGTATCCACGGGGAATGTGTCATTGAAAAGGTCAAAATCAAAGATATGGTGACCCGTTTCCGTTTTGTAAGAGCTTAGGTCACGGAATCGCCGTCCCCATAAGATTTCCCCTGGAAGATACGAAGTGCGCAGTTGCGTCGTCATGCCCGTCGACTCGACAACACCCTCAAGCACCACCAGTAGTTCCAATTGACTCCGCAGAAGCTCGCTCGCTGACAAGCAGTAAAAAGGACTGGAAGCGTCAATTTCGTGCACAACGACCGTTGGCCAAAAGAGCAATAGGCGATCTTCGTCCTCGGCGTAGCCCCCGACCTAGGAAGACGAAAGGAAAAAACGTCTTGAATTTTTAATGGCGTTTTTAGGTTGTAAACAGTCAAAAAATTGTTCCCTGGATATTACATTTGATCCAACTCTATTGGATTTTTTATGCTGTTCATATTGATTTTGGCAAGTTGTTCCAGTCCTAATTTTCTCGGTTGGCTTTGGCCTTCAAATTGTCTTTTCTCGTGCCGTTATAATTAAGTCAATCGATCCAAGTCTCTTGAGCATGAACTTCTTAACGGCCAATCACCAATAAAAACTACGCTTCAACTTCACTTTGTCAATTTTTCTTTTTGTTTTTTTTTAGAAATTTCGGACAGTTTCTAATTTGATGAAGATGTATCAGAGGCAGGTTGACCTTGAGGTGACAGGTCCTGCCTTAAGTGCGTGTACAGCAGGTGACATGTGGGGGTACTTATTTGACGCTGTAGGGTTACCTTAATTTCTTGTTGATGCATTGGAATGACCTCCCCTTCGCTCGTGACCCGCTTGGTGATGACCTGGGCCCTTACATGAGCTTCAAATACAGAGCTCCTGTTTCGTAGGTCCCCAACCCGTAGCATCAAATAGTTTTTGCCGTCCCTTTGGGAAATGACAGCGTTCCTACTGAACACGAGTGTTTGGGAACGCTTCTTGGGTCGAGAGAGCTTTGCTGCAAGGGTCAATTGCATGTTAACCATTTGCCCTCCAAAATGAGTCTCAAATTAGGATTTTACCAAAAACAACGCCGACCATAAACGCCTCGATGAGGATTCCTGTAATGGATTGGACAACAAGGAGGAGAATGGCGTCGGGGCAGTCCTCGTTCATGTACCGAGTGCCGTAGCCAATGGTGTGCTGAGTTTCAAGACTGAAGAGGAAAATTGACGCAAAGGACTTGACGCCGCTGACGCAGGTAGGCCTAGTATCTTCAGGCAAGCGATCATCTAGGTCACCATGTAGCTGGAAGATCAGGAACCAAAGTATGGCAAAACCTGAAAATTAAAAAACGCATTTCTCAATTCGCATTTCAAATTCAGCTGCGGTTAAATATGTAAGCAAACTTTAGCTAAATAAACAAATTTAAATTAAAACGAAGAACCCTCCAAAACACCAGCATCATGTGCCTTTGTTTTAATACAAATGAAAACCTCTTCACCAAAGCAAGAGAAAACGACTTTCACTTTTATTTGTGGTGGTAAACCCTATGATCAGAATGTTTTGTAACATGGCAAATATAATTCCGAACCATTATTTAACTAATCAAATTCAAGGAATTACTATATTTTTTTAAGGTGAATGAACCCAAATTCTACTAATGTGAGTATGAGAAATTGGTCAACGGTAATGAAACCTAACTGAAGATCCAAATTTAAAAAAATACAAACTGATGCAATTCTTTTCTCATACACAAAAGTTACCAAAATCAGAAATTTTTTTTAATCATTTCATAACTTTTTCCTTTCACATTGCATATCAACTGAAAATTCTAAGATTACAAGAGATAAAAGAAAGTTGATTCAAAATAATTTGCCTTATTTTGAAAATGATAATTGACAATACAGAAAATTGCCTATTTCTATCATACTTATTTGCAAAAGTTTTGTGAAGGGTTGGACGTCTTGTATAATTTTCATCAGATTAGGGGTTGTTTTGGGAAGATAAGAGAAAGTATGGCTAATGGAAGGTTCGCGTTGGGTTGTCAGCGTCTGTCAAAATCGCTAACGCTGCCAACCCTACCCCGCCCAGCTCTTCTCATCATTGTTCTAAAGACTATTTTCAGACGAAGGGCCGAATTAACTTAGAAAAACGATTAACACCTCTCAAAACCATCAAAAAATAACCAAGTTGCCAAGAAAAGCAAATGAAGAAATAGGCCCTATCAATGTCACCAAACGCGGCGGTGGGCATGTGTCCTCTTTGACCTCCCAAAATAAATTCTTCAGCCTTTTTTTTTTGAAAATCTTTACAAATTCGGTAAGGAGCATGCCAATCAACACAATCCATTAATTTGCAGACCTTGTAGTGTCACCTCTTTTTAAGTGTTGAGGTTTAAAAGTGAAAGATTATTTCCTCGAAACAAATTTGGCACTCACTTTAGATTTACTTTTCATTTGTCACAACCCGACCACACTTTCCTAACGCATTATAAATTTAAATTTATTGGCAAATTTTAACGCTCAGTGGTAGAAATGTTGAGATTCATGAAATTGATATGAGATACTTGAAATATGTACACAAAATTGATTGGAAAAAACGAATTTGATATGAAGCATTGAATATAATTTATGGGGGTTTAGAACCGATGAACCCAACTAAAGAATTCAGTTAAAAAATGAACAGCGGTTGGTTACATGATGACAATTATATTTCAATGAATTCTACTCGTAATTACAACCATTTCCAATGATTTTTTTTTTAAATTCTTACCGAGCCATGATAGGACGTAGCTTAGGGAGAAGACAATGAGGGTCCATCTCCATTTTGAATCCACAAGGGTAGTAAAAATGTCTCTTAGGTATCTCTGAGTTCGTTCGAAAACGTTGACCTGGCGCGTGTTGTAGACACCAGATTTGAGGAAATATCGCTTTCGCGGACTTTCTGTGTTGTTGCCGCGGTGGGGACGCCGTTCAAACCGATCCGAATAGAACCTATAATATTAAACGTTTGAACTTTAAATCTATCTCATAAATAACTCGACTATAAATAGGGGGTTGCAAGATCGAAATTTAATTTAATTTGAATGTCAGACGTCATTAAAATATTATTGATAAAATCTACCTATATTTCTGTATCATTGCCTCTGGGTAACTGCAACTTAAGGGGGCATTTCAAATTTATTTTTTGTGTTCACCTATGTAAATTCAAATAGCTTTCAATTACTCTATTTTCATTTTTACCCGTTAAAGTCTACATTTGAGCACTCTATAGCTAAAAGCGGTTACTGATAAAAATTATTTATTCAACTCATTCTTATATCTTGATCTAATGCTTCATTGCCTTTGGCATCAATCGCTGGTCATTCCATAAATTGGCAGCTTAATAGCCCATAAAGCACAAATATTGGTTTAGCATTCCAAAGAGACTATTTTAGGAAACGTGTGTCATTTAGTAGCCCTTAATAAAGTCAGAAACCATATTTGCAAAGTAAAAGTAATTGAAATACTTCAATTAATATGAATAAATAAAGAGGCTTTCTCGCCACATTTTTAATTTTCTTACCTCCAGAACTGGTCTCCGCAGGACGTAAGGCGATGAAGGGCCCCACCCTTGTCATTGCCATTGTTAGGATCCGACTCATTGTCACATGACATCGATGTATTATTTGCATTGTTTTGAAGTAAAGGGGGACTTAGAACTAGATTGTTGTTGTCACAGGTCACTGGCTTAACCCTCTCGTATCCCGAAGACTGGTTATTCCTGTTATTGTGGTTGTAAAAATTCATAGCAGGGTCAGGGATCACTATGAGTTCGTCCGGGCTTTGCGGAAGGGCCAAGGGCTCCGTTGACGGCGTTTCAGGGATCAGCGCCTGCCAAACTGCGCTCATAACTCACTCAATTTTTTTAGCTGGACATACTCCTTTGTATTGGAATATTTATATTATAGTAGAGAAAGTCCCTTAGGAGCAATACATTTTTGCAGCCGTGTGCCAGAATTTTTTAAAAATCCATTTCAAAGTTATATTGAAGTCCTGTTAGATTTGCAGAAAGTTGAGCCGCTTTTGCCCACAGGCGTGTAAAAAATTCCAAACTTTTCTTTAAAAATGATGTCAGGGTTGGTTCCGGTGACTTATGACCCGAATAAGGCCCTGTCAACGCTGAATTATCAAATATAATGCCCAGTAACAGTGAAAATGTTGGAGGAGATTGCGGATTGACAGGACAGGAGAAAGGTCGAGAAGGTACTGAAGGACTTTCTCTAATTCATGACTCTTCCAAGTTGGCTCAAGTGGAGTCGAGGGTTTTTTCCCTTTTGTTTTCAATTGTCTTAGGCCTCGTTGCCTAGCAACCGTAAAACAAAGCGAGGCCTCTGCTGGTTCCTGGACTGCCTTCGTCCCCCGGTCCTTGTCCACCTCATTAATGATGCAGAAGGCACTTTGGACAGTCAATTTCCCAATGGAGAAAGTAGAGTGAAGGGTCCTAAAAATAAGAAAGATGAATGAGTCAAGCCTAGGAATTGTGGAGTGACGCGATCGTAACATGGAAAAATGGAAGAAATTGACTTATTTGTCAATTCAATTTTCCCATTTCCAATTCTGCGATTTCACTTTGAGGGAACAAGAATCGGCGGAAGTGACAGTTTCCTATTTGTGTGGAACTAAAGGACTGCTGAGTCACACGAACTTGGCTTTTACGTTTGATCATGGAATTTGAAGGTTCCGATTGAAGATTGACACTTGCCTGTCCTATTTCGTCATAGTGGAATTTGCCAAGAAGGTAAAGAAGGTAGGGGTGGATACGCGTGGGCTTTCTCTGTTTAAATGACGAAGGGGAAAGGAGGTGAAAGTTAAATATAAATGTCATTATTCCCAAGAGAACTAAAATTATTTCGAGGCTAATAATACGTACCAAATGACTTAGACTGACGCAAATTTATTAGTGTTAATTAGTTTGATTTCCAGAAGTCCTTTCGATTTTTTCACATTGAAATTTTACCTTAAGCTTTGCAGGAGACGGTATTTGCCAATTCAGCTAAAATATTTCTTTTCCTTAGTATCATTACCTATTTCGTTATTTACGAATCACTCCGAAAGGAATTGAGACTGAATTATTTAATTTCCATTTAACTCAAGAGCTTTCACAAGTGCGGAGATGAGTAGTAAATAAAACGCAGATTCGTTTGTGAAGTGTACTTTACTGACAAAGCGCTTAAGAATTCTGAAGTAGCTCCGAACAAATCAAGACTTTCCGTATATTTGGGGTCTGGAAAACTTTTTTTTTTCTAAAAGACAGCGAGAGAATGGAAACTTACTTCCAGTCTCATATTGATTAACTAATACTTTTACTTTTATTTTATTTTCACTGGAAACTTATTCTACTTTAATTTAAATACACGAAACACCCCAAACAAACGGGAATAACTTGCACGTTTTAAAATTGTGGAGATTTGTTTTGATTTTTTAATACTTCGAATTTAGTCCTTCAGTCAAATTTTTTGGTATTTATTTTATTTTAATTTAAATTTCTTTAACTATTTCGGAGTGTAACCATT
The DNA here is from genome assembly GCA_021029175.1 of Bilobella aurantiaca. NCBI lineage: Eukaryota > Metazoa > Arthropoda > Collembola > Poduromorpha > Neanuridae > Bilobella > Bilobella aurantiaca. The sequence continues at coordinate 5,855 of VYYI01002063.1, forward strand.
TTACCGCCGCATATGCCATTGATATTTTTGTACAATAATTTCAGCACTTGATTGTTAAAATGATTTTTTTAATTGATTTATTTTTCGCTTTTCTCGTCCTTACACAGTGTCTGATGATAATATTAAATTAGGGTTTATTTGAAAATAGGGTAATTTAAGATTTATTTTGGAAATAGTAAACATTCAAATGCCGATATCTAAATGATTTTGTAAAATTTGTATAAATTTATATTTTATCCGATTTCCGATTTAACTTTCTACTTCCTTTCTTTAGGATCCTACTCAAATGAAAGAGCGACCAGTCACGTAAGTTATCAATGCAAGTTTCGTAACTTGCGTTGATATCTGGTCCCAATCATTAATGTAATGATCAATCATACGTCTGGAAATCGTCAAAAATTAAGGCATCAGTATTTAACATTACTTCAAAAATTGTGCATTGTCAATTGTAAAACAATAATTTGTGCTACATTAAATAAAACAAATCCATTATTTTATGAGCAAAAGTTAATGGGTTCTTCCTAGTTGGCTTGAATTCGTACTTAAAATCATAAAGGGAGAGTGAATGTTTTACTGGACGTTCTTTACAATGGTAAACTTACCTTCCTTCCGTTTGTTTTGAATTGCGTTTAGTCACGCAGAAGCCAAAAATAGCTTTTCCTTTTCCTGGTTGTTGTTTGGTGCTTATAACAAGGCGTTCTTTCGGAAGAGTGCTTTAAGTAGTGTCTCTGTACAGACGTTGACGAGCCGAGTAGGAAATGCGAAATGGAGGGTTTTGGTCGGACAAAAGTCGGCTGGAGCTTTCTACGAGCGAATTCTATTTTGGCAGCGCAGTGTAGCGCTGTAGTGGGCTGGAGCAGCGCTTCCAATATCTTTGTAAATGGCACTTCTAACTTTAGCTTTCCTTGGCCTGGGCCCAGGCTCTTCCGTCTTCCTTTGCAAGGACAGATGACAGGGATTGGATGGGATTTATTTTTGGCACATTTCACTTCCTGTTGCAATTTAGAAGGAGACAAAAGGCCACACTGACTCCAGGACCTTCCACGCCTATTGACCGACTGACTCCAATTACTGACTTAGCTCCAGATCTAATGGTGATCCATTAGAGGCAATTAGTAGTGATTGGATTGAGACTCCCGTCCACTTCCTCCAGATCAAATTAAGCGCACGGATGAGCCTTCTACCTTATAATGACATGCGCATTCATAATATGCATGCTATATTTCAGAACCACGCCATTGGCTTTCTCCAGCCATTCAAAACGAGAGCTGACGTCGGAGTCGCGCTGTCTCTGAGTAAGATGCCGTGATTCATTTATTTGGCACAACTCGGTGAACTCAATGCATCGCATCGGTCTGAACTTTCAAAATACATGTATTTTTAATAGAACTTTGAACTCGGGCTACTGCATTAGTTTTGGAAGATTGTGTTTACTGTATACAAGACACCTACGAAAATACAATGAATCTAAAAATGGAATCTTTCAAGCATTCAATTTGTTTAGAAAGAAAGGCGTATTGCTTTTGGCTTGTTTTGAATATATAAATGTTTTGAATACTAGGTGCTTATTTTGCAAGTCAATGGAAGAGGAAAACATTTTTCCAGGTTGACTCCTTATTCCCTATTTTGGGAACCAATTCTAACGGTTACGTAATTAATACAATTCAGAAAACTTAACGAACTAATTTTGTTATATGTATGAGATCGTAAACGTTTAATAGGATCATTCTGATCAATATTAAAATGTGGATAAATAAACTAATTTATTGAAACTTGAGATTGGCAAATCAGTCTGAGGCTTTTTCTTATTCTTGTGGAGACCGATTTTAAGAAGTAATTCTGATGTGGGGGTTAAACAACAAATTGGGATAGAAGGGACTAAAAGGTGCAAAGTGAAGTACTCAGTAAGGATTAAAAAACGATTAAGAAAAAAAAACCTGCCTTATGAAATTAAAACTTTAAGTCTCATTCAAATGTTTTTGGAAGTTTCCGGCTTCTTATAACACAAAACTTAAAAACCTCTTGTATGGTGTTCACTTCTACTATTATTGATTCGTTACGGTTCGTTTTAGGGATTCAATACTATATTAAGTACTAATTGCACCAAACGATAGTACTTGTGTAAATGTTTTTAATAAAAAAAAATGTAATAGTCAAACAAGCCAAATAGTGCTCAAATGCGATGAAATGTTTTGAGTTATTGATGTTATGTTTCTAAACAAAGGACAGTGTCGAATAAACACGGTGAAAAATAGGCCCGTTAAGTTTGTTAAATAAAAATAGCCTTTTTAGAAAACGACGCAGAATCCGATCTGAAAATTTGATTCCCGAAAAAAGATGACGGTTTGACCTCTATAGTTCACCAAATATTGGTTAGTTTCACTCCACTAACAATCCACTATGCACTATTGCATGCTTAGCCAAATATTTCATTTGTTAGTTGACTATGAGTTGAATAATTCAATTACCGATTTTCAAAAGTCATCTGATTATTATTAATATGCATTTGATCAACTTTATTTGTGCAATATACTGAAGTTTGGCATAAATTGTGTTACTCGGGTCTGAAGTTTCCGACCCATGCAGGTCAAATCATCAACATTAAAAAAATTGGTGTCATTTTGTACAAATAAAACCATCATTTAGAGCAATTAAACGGGTCTACTTTCCACCTTGTATTTGCGCCTTTCATAAAAGCAAGTCAGGTTCAAGAAAACTGTTGAATTAAAATTACAAAGCTTAGTTTCGTTGGCATATTTCAAGTTTACATATGGAACATGATTTTTAAAAAAGTTACTTTATTTAATTCTTAGCAATAATAAATACATTTTTACCATTTTCATAAGTTCACCAAATTTAGGTAACGTGGAAGCTTTACCAACATTGCATTAAAATTAATTCAAATTAACATTTTCTTTGGAAACGTTTCTAAAGAACCTGCCTACACATTTGATTTTAATGTGGAGGTGGTGTGGAGTCTAGGGCTTCGTCAATGCCGTTCTTCTGTTTTTTTTTACCAAGGGAAGATGAACGAGAATGCTGAATTTTAATTTTTACAGCACTACTGAAAGACTTTTGTAATTGTTTTACGTTGACTACGGTTTTTTCTTTAGGAACAAATATATGGCTAAAGTGTGACGCAGTATTCGACAGTTCTTGAACGGTGTGAATTGAAGTTGTAGCCCGTGCTAGTGATTTTGCTGAGGTTGAATCTACCTGACCACTTCCCAATGTTTGGTGCTGTCGGAGAAAGTCTTACTTCCGGTTGCTCCCTTATTGAACTTTCTTCAGACTTTTCGCGCCTCTTCTTCAAACACTTTTCAAAATACGAATCCACTTGAAGGACACTTTGGAAGAAGGAATTCAGAATGTTGGGGATCTTATCATCCCATCACAATTCCCAGGGTTCTGTTTACGCTCTTTTGACCTAACCCAGCATCTCTCTGCTCAATCAGAGCACTTGAAAGGACTTTCTGAGAAGTAGAAGTGATTTTGATTAAGTTTGGTGAGGCGCTTGGGAAATTGAGGTGGATTGGCTACTTGGTGACCTTTGACTTGACTCGGATGGATCCCTTGATGCTCTGAATAATTCTCCAAATCCAATTTCCCAGATAGGTCTCTGCCGGACCACTCAAATGGACTTTGGACGGAAAGGGAGGAGGGCGGCGGGAGAAAGTGGAAAGTGAAAGTCTTCCCCTTAAGCAAAAGGCATTTTCCTTTCATGCCTCAGTTTCAAGGAAACCTTCAACGGAAGCACAAATGGATATCTTCCATTGCCACCACGCCAAGTCCCTCAAATACCTCCCCCGAAACTTTGAAACTGTTTACACTAAACTCAAACTTTCCTACTAGTGATTGACGGGTTTCTGTGAACTTCCAACTAACTTTAAATTTAAGTTTCGTGATGTTTTTAAGTATTTTAGAATGATTGAAGATGGTGAAAAGTGAAGTTTAAGCATGGAGTCGTCCAAGGTAGACAAACCGTTGACTATTGACAAGGCGGCCTTTCTACTTCTAAGGGTTCGCAGAGTTTTCAAAAAGAAAATTGCACTCAAGAAAGACAAAAAGTAAGATTTATAAGGATTGCTGTCGACAAGATGAATTGATTATTAAATTATGATGCAGTATATCAAATAGAAATAAAAAAAACACTCCAAATAATTTCTGTTTTAATCAGAACCAAATAAAATTTGAAATTCAAGGATTTCTATTAGGGCTTCATTCCAAGTAAATCATAATTTGCAAAAAAAAAACTTCTGAATAAATTTATTTAATTTTAGTTTTTGATCAAAAAGACAAGTCTTAGCGATTCTATTTCAAAGAACTAAATCCTTTCTTGAAATTTGCGTTTGAAATGTGTTCTAATCCCGTCATATCTTTACCGAACTATTATAATATTTTATCTCTTTTTTATTTTAAATTAATGGGTTACTTGCTAAGAACTTCTAGCCCATCAATTTCAGACTAAAATAGCAAATAATCTATAAATAGTTTTTACCCATCTGCCTGATTACATGTAAATTTTGCACCCAAAATTAGCTCCCTTCTTTCAATTCTACGAGAGTTTTAAAGTTCAGAAGGAATTGCGTCATCTCCGAAAACTTTCTCGTTCGATCCTTCCCTATCCTGTCTTAGAACATTTTTCTTTAAAAATTTCGAATAGAATCCAACTAAAAATTTATTTGAGATATTAAATGACAGCGAAAATTGGTCATAAAGATCCATTTGAATTCCAAATAATAGAGGGGATGTCATCATCAGTCATTCATGAGATTTCTTCCCTTGTCTTGACATCCGGCTCAGCTCTCGGAGAAAGACTTCTACGAAAAGCATCCAAACTTTCTCCCAGCAAGGAGTTATGTTCTTTTTCAAGTAGAAAGTTGGCAAAGAAAGTTAGACCCAAACCTACAGAAACGTGTCGTGTCTCCTCTGCATTTGGGTCAAAATTTAGGATGCAAAAGATAATAATCTTTGTAAAGTCAAGGAACTCAACCCAACCATTTCCAGCCTTTTTCTCATTATCCAATTTCCCATGTTCCCCAACATGCAATCAGCCTATTTACAAAGTGGCTTTACCATTGAAATAACGTCAATTCTTTAGCCAACTCCAACTTTTTCTAAAATAAAAAAATTGAACCTTACGTTACTCCTTCCACTTTCTCAAGATGAAATCTATTTTGAGTCAGATCTAATCCAAAAAGTAAGTAAAGTGGAAAGGAATTTATATTTGAAAAGAAAGGAGTCTTGCATTAATCACAAGCTGAATTATTAATTGGGGAATCTTGGGCGGTGGTTTTCGGTCGTAAGGCGTATTCTAACCTACCCCCTGTCAAGTGTCATGTGTCACTGTCAGGCTCCCTGAAAAAGGAAGAAAGTTACTTTCTCTTTAGATGGTAGTTTTAGTCTTAAAATTTGGACAGGTAAATGGCAAGGTAAAACCACACTTGAAAGTAGCTATAGAACGCATAGGCTGGAAGACTGCTGAAAATCCGGCTCTAAGAAAATCAATTCCTTTTGGACCTAATTGCTTGGAAAAGTGAAAGTGGTAACTCAGAGGGCCCTAGCTAAGGCACCACCCTCCTTCAACTTAATCTCATTTCATTAGAGACCCTTAAATTGAGTTATTTCCATTTGCTCAGAGAATGAAAAGTAAGTTCCAGAGGGGAAGTGACTGGAGAGGAAAATTAAATTAGGGCTTCACTTTACCCCATTTTCAAATTGTTGAGACTATTGTTTTGAACCTAATTTGATGACAGTTCTAAACCGGTGTGTTTGGCTCGAGAAGATAAGTTGGGCTTGTTCAAATGAAATTTGTAAACATTCCAAGTAGGGAACCTTTGAGCTTTGCAAAAAGTCCAGGTGAAAGTAACGAAGAGCTTTTGTTTGATCCTTCGTTCGTCGTTGAGATACGTGAATTTCGAATTTCCCACAAAGAGTGTTATACAAGAATTTCAAAGTGAGGCAGAGATGTGTAAAAAGCGTTGGCAAATCAAAGGGTTTTTCATTCAATTTTATTTCATGAAATATTGGCAACACCCTTTCGAGTGTAGGAAATATGTTTCAAAATTTTATGCGTGACGTGGAACGTGTTATTAATTTCTTAATTTCAGAGCCCGACAACAATTTCTCCCGCATTTCAGCCCTTTCAATACGCATTGTACTGTAACGTGAGAAACAATTATTCAGGATAAATGGTGCGAGGACAGAATATGGGACTAGAAATTTTATAATTTAAGTTAATGGGACGTCAACCATAAGTTATTCTTTTTAATTACAAAGACTAGCTTTAATGCTCATAAAGTTGGAGGTTGGAATTATAGGAGCCTGTACAGGAGGTACTCATAAAATTTGTGCGGTTGAATGGTGCTGGATTGAGGGCATTATTTACGAGCCTAAACTAATTTGGTTTTTGGGAAAGTTCGTGGAGGATAACCCAATTTCATACAAGATTTTGGGTTATCGGGACGCTTAGCTTACGGGCGGCGTCAAGCCTGAAGTGTGAAAGTTTTGACTAAAGTTAGTCTTAATTGCCAAAGGGTTCGTATGGTCCTGGTGAAAGTTAGGTGGCGGAAATGTAAAGAAAGTTGAAGCGGAGAAAGTTAGATTGGAATCTTGGAAATCTTCGGGGAATCCTCTTTTTTTTGTGCCCCCGGAGTAAATGACTCCATAATTTCAAAGGGCAACTTTTAGTAGGGAGGCTCTAGAAATTTTGGAAGTTATCAAAAGGCCGCCGCGCAGACTGCTAAAATCGGATTAAGTCAATTCCTCTTTCTTTTAAAAAAAAATACCCGACACAATTGAACAGAACCCTTCCCACGCAAGGCGCCAAGGTCAAAATGGAAATTGGCAAAAATTGGATATGAGCGGCATGTCTCGTTATTTCTCATTTTTTTTTTCATTTGAACGCTTTCCAGGTACAAAGCTGCCTTGCACCATTACGAAGCCTGGCAATTTCCTTGAATTTCCTCTCCTGTCAATTTTAATGCAAGAAACCAATTTTAGCCAAAGTTAATCTTTGCTATATCAAAAAAAAACGAAAATTGGGTTTTTCTCTGAGTGTTCTTGAGGGAGTCATTCATAGAAGTTTGTATACTAATGCTGGCACACAATTCCCTTCGCTCCCGAGAAAGACATTTTAACTTTGCATGTGTGACTACTTTGTGGTAAAGAAAAATTAGAAATGATTGTCACTGTGCTGAGGTCATGGGAAATCGCTTTTTTTTTGGTAATTCAAGAGTCATTTTGTGGTAATAAAGTGAAGGCTCCCGTGGATTCAAGCCAAGTCATTGTTTTCCCATCAAAAATTTATGGAGCAATTAATGAGAGGAAGGGAAATGGGGCGTTAAAGGATTCGGGAAATCCAATTAAATGTCCAATGGACACTTAAGGGTCAAATGGCTCTTGACCCTTGACAGCTCAAATTATGGTTACAGCTTCAATACAATCGGTAACGATAAAGTAACGAGAACAATAACATCAAATAAACTACCCGAACTTGACTAAAAGTTTTCAAATAAATTGTTAAGTTTTTGTGCAGATCTAGCGACATTGATACAGCAATTTTATTTTGCGGATCTCATCCTTATGTCGATCATTATTTTGATTTTGTTCATTGGTACTTTTTAGCAATAATGATCACTGCAATTCATAAGTGTAAATAAGTTTTCACTAATTGTAAGTCCTGAGAAGTGATCCAATCTTTAATTTATATTTCAATTAGTTTATCAAATTATTATTTATTCAATTTAACTTCTTCATTGTCTAGATTCTTTCAGAGCAGCAAAAGTTCACTTTGGTTTTATTTTAATTTTTTTAACTAACTATATTTTGAAACTGCTTTCTTTCCAGTGTGGGCCCAGACGTGGTTTTTGGCAAAGGAGATTCGGTCCATCTCTCCAAAAGCTCCAAGAAGAGTCGTGTGCCGCCGCTGATTCGGTCGAGAACCGTTCCAGCAATTATTGTTCCCTTTTCGATTCTGCAGGCCCAATTGGTGAAAGCAGGTGGAGGGTGCGCCGGAAGCGGAAATATTTCACCGAGCAGTGGAAATGTGCCTGGAACTTCAAGCGGCGCAACATCTAGTCTCCCTTCCCATCCACACAGCAAAAGTAAGTCACCGCACGGGCCCGCACGAGGACTCATCCAATTTCCAATGACTAGAGAAAGTGGATTTTTTTCTTCTTTCCATTTTTATTCCATTTCCAGTGTCCCAATGCTCGAGGGGATCTTAGCACTGCTATACTGGCAAGTTTGCCGAGGAAAGAAAGGCTTTATGACATCCCCTTAACATAGCCTCCGTTTTAGACCCTTTTAGAACCCCTTTCTTTTTCAAATCTCTTCGCAGTAAAAGAAAACAAGATTCAATTGATAAAATCCTATTCCTCTCCGAGACGAATAGCTTAACTTCAAAAGTTTGGAAGATAGCTCTGCATTAGTGGGGCAACGGCATCATTCCTGAAATGGTCCATCCAATAGGGATGAAGCCGAAAGCCAATCCCACTTTCCCTAAAGTTTGACTTTTAAAGGTAAAGTTTGACTACTGGAAGTCATAATTAAATTAAAGCTGCTAAAACGTTAGATTAGCATTTCTCTCCAGCAAGCACGAGAGACGCTGTGTTGACTTTGCAATTTCCGTCAAGTCCCTTTTTGCCTTTTGGCAAGAGTCAAATTCTGATTGTATTTTGGAAACAAAATGGAAATTTAACGCTCTTCTGCTCCCTTCCAAAGTCGTCATAAAGTAGTATATGCTAAATAACGTCACGGTCACTTGAGTTCCTATTTTATGCGAGGTGGAAGTCGATATTTTGTGCCCAAAATACCTCAAACAATACTTGTCAAGTTGGACAAATATTAAGAAAAGGGTCTACTGTGGTTAGGAGGTCCAATAATGGTTTTGTTAGATTTATAGAATTCTATGATAAACTTGACATAATGCTTACGAGCGGCTATTTTTATTTTCAGGTGATTTTTCAACTCCTGGAGTGGACTATGTTCAGTTTTTGACAGGTTCTGGGTCACCTTCATCTTCGGTTGCTGGAACTCCACCGTCGAGGCGTGAACCGCACTTTTTAGGTAGTAATTTTAGGAATAGAATGGTAACTTTAGCAAAATTGTAGGAGGTTAGACCAACTCCTTCTATGAATCTAATGGACTAATTTTGAGGTGCGTGTCGAATGCTACACAAGAGTGTAGGTCGTTCCTTTGCCATTTCCCATTCTTCTGCCTTTATTTCCACTAACTTTCCCCATTGAACCCTACTTTGCGATTTCTCCCTGACGTTTCGAGAGGAACTCATCAATAAGCAGGCATTCATTAACTTTACAGAATGAAAAAGAACGCCCTCTTCTCCGCGCTTCAGAATTTTGATTAGATTTTCACTCTCTCTAATTTTCCTGTTTACTTTCCCATTCCTTTCACTTTTGGAGAAAGGAGGACGGGGAGAGTTTGGGTGAAAAAGAAAATAGGAAAAGAAGAAAATCAACGTCTAATTTCTCCCTCCTCATTCACAAGGAAGGACTCCGAATGTTCGATGGCTGGAGGAAGGATGCGGCTTCGGATTGAAGACTTTCTTTTATAGCCACTGGCTTTCTACAGTGCGGGAAAAATGTATAAGTCCACATAAAAATTTTGTTGATTCTCGGCCAATTAGGCATTAATTGATACAAATAGAATAGATAATGACTCAGTTAGTGAAATGGAATTTTGGAGAAGGAAGAAAACTAAATTCCCATTTTACGCTTCCCTGCCTCCTGCACTTCATTTCCTGTTAGACTACAGAGCCGCTCGAGCGCTGCTCAAAGGAAGTCATTAGGAAGTTTTTAATGAAGGCAGCGGCACAGAGCCTCGGCTAATTCATATCAGAATTCAAAAGTCTTAATTAACATCCACAAAATATGCTAAACCTCAAGATTAATGCTTTTATTACGGAGATTTAGCAGTCACACTCAAGAAAAATTTTGAGATTCAAATATCCCTTTTAAGCGAACCTCCACTTTTTGGAAAATTGAATTGAGCAATGGCAGAGTAGTCTGCCTCCGAAAACTTAGGATTAAAATTTAAGAGTGAGATTTTATAAGTTTTGGGTGAACAATTTTTTTTTCAGACTTGAATAAGTTGCTAATAATTACTAGCCATTTGAACTCGCCGCTCCATCATTAAACTACAGTTTATTAATAGTTTGGCATTATAGTCGAATGACTCAATGTAGGTATATAGTATTTGCGTATCTATCTAGTATTTAAAATTAAATAATAATATTAGAGGATTGCAATGTGTTATTAGCTTACCGGGTACACACACTAGGATTTAAATAATTGAGTGTATTTTTTTAACAATATTAGTAGTATGATTACATGGTCAATTGATATTCTAAAAGGCTAAACTTAATGACCTTAAGAATGACCTTTGACGAAATTTCAAAACAACCCTT
>VYYI01002064.1:0-16276 GCA_021029175.1 Bilobella aurantiaca
GAGACATGGAAGACGACGACGGGGATGATGAGGATGGAGACGCTGAAGAGCGACCCGACTCCCCCAAGCCTGAGGACCTTTCTATCAGCTCAAGTGAAATCCGTGTCAAGAGTGAGTACTCTTCCAAGACGCTCGAACCTATGGACATGGTCACCACAGATCGCTCTATCACAATGTCCCTCACCGCCGGCCAGAGACGAACCCATGAGGAAGCGATGGGCGACGACGATGTCAATGTGGACGACGATGATGACGTGAGCGAGAAAGCAAAGATCCCAGAGACAATCTTGACCACAAGCAGAACTCGCGGGAAAGTATCACTCGGCCGACAATCTGGCGGAAGTCGCCGACTCTTACCGAATGCTGCCGGTGGCTCAAAACGAACTCGAACTAGCGAACGCTTCTCGCTGAATATCCCGTTGAATAACAATCTCCTCCTGACGAATAATAATGAGGCGAAGGAAAAGAGAAAGAAGAAGTCGGCTGTGGCTGTCGTGCCCACCGTGCCCAGTCCAGATGACATTGGCCTTTCACCCACAGAAGTTGATCCAATGAATATGGAGGACGACGGAGAAAGGGGCGAAGAGCCCTCTAACAACAACTCGGTAAATCAAAGCTTAGATCACTAGAAGTGCTTTCCGTCCCACTTCCTTCCTTTTTTGTTTTTACATCCGAGTAGGCGTGCGTCTTAACTTTCTTTCTTTTCGACACCAATTCATTTGATGTCTTCACCAAACCTTTCTCTCACTTCCACCAGATTTCCCACTTCTGTTTTCTTTACTATTTTTTTCTGAAGAGAGTTTTTCCGTTTCTGGGCCGTTGGTAGGTGGCGATTCTGGCGAAAGTAGGGACAAAGATAACGAACACGCGGACTAAGACGCCTCATTTGCAGATCATCCCCGAGTCGGGCGTCCTTCGGTGCTCGATGTGTCACTATGAATGTGCTTCCTACGATGACTATAAAAAACACGAGAAGGTCCATCAACCCAATTTCTCATGTCAGTACTGCGGAAAGGGATTCTTCATCAAATGGAACCTCATTGCTCACCTCAGAACGCACACTGGTGAAAAGCCCTTCACTTGCTTCTTCTGCAAAGGATCTTTCCGTCAAAAGGTAAACCTTTGCCTCACTTAGACAAATTTTTGTGAATTCAAAACTTTAAATTTCAAAATTAAATTTTCCTTCGGCAATTTAATGGGTTCCATTATCTCATCCGGTGAAAGCAAAGTCATGGAAGATTGACCATTTAATGAACAAATTAGCAAGAATGAATGAATGAGCCAAGTGAAATGTGGGTAGCGAGTACGCATAATGCACGAGTATTTCGGTTCAAAAAGTTATATATATCTTTAAAAAAAACTTCTTTTTTTTTAAGTCAAAGCTCTTGATAGGCAACGTTTATGCTTCGATAATTGGGTAAATTTTTTTGGAGAACCCACAACTTTGATGTTTACTAATTAGGCTGCTGCGTTCGTTTTCTTTTTTGAATAATGATCGTGAACCTGCGAGCCGAAGCCAAGTGGAATAATTTGAAGTAGTATTTGGAGTATTCGAGAATCAGCAGAGAAGGCGGCCCATTTGCTTTGAAATCTAAGAAATATTTGGATGATACAATGCTGAAGTGAATTAATTCCGAAACCTTTCTTGTGTGTACTTAGGCGCATTTGATCAAGCACATCTCGAGCGTGCACCGATTTCAAGACGGAGCGAAAGGGACTCCGGTCGCTGTCAAGAGCGAGAAAGTGAGCGGAAATACTTCCGACTCAAATAGCACGGAACTGGGCGGAAAGGAAGACTTCTCCTGCTGCTTCTGTGGAGAGCCCTTTGAAAATAAGGATTCCATTCGGAAGCACATTTCACAGGCCCACCGTGAGCTCCTCGTAAGAGCCACCTAATGCACATCCAAAGGAAACGCTTTCCAACTTATCTCTTCCTTAATTAACTAGTAATTAAGAAGTCAAGGTTAAGTTTTTCTATATAATTAACCTATTCACGTAAACAACACATACACACTTAAGTGCCTTCCAGAAAAGAAAACAAAGCCTTACCATTAACTAATTGACCAAATACAAACTTCAGTCTCTAAAAATTGAGGTTGGAAAGAATTAGCATTTTCTACGGCTTTCAAGAACCTTAAGAATTTTCTAAAGAGAAAGGCCCTACTTTTGTAAACGAGCCCTAATGAATATTTTAGTGAGTAACTTGTTGCGAATGGAACTGGAAAAAGTGGCCTTAGACTTGTAGAATTTGGAGAGTAATGTATCTCGTGTTAATTTAAGATAAAGAAGAAAAAATCTATTTATATTGTTCTCTCATGTTTAAAAAAATTGTTCTAGATTTTAGTTGTAATTATTTCTTTAAAAAAAACCTACAACGCGCAGCCACCCTTTAGGTTTTCCTCCCTGTTTTTTTTTTCTTGTCTTGAAAGCTACTACTTGGTTTTGGGGGGATTCGGGCTTTTGAAATGAATTAAAACAAATTGCTTTTAATGCAACCCGAGTTGTAAATTAGTAAATCAGTTTTTTAGTTATTTAAAAAATGGGCATTTCATGTCACTCTAGAGGACACAGGAACACTCACAACATTTGGACTTAGTGTCTGCTGATGCTGAATGAACTGTCAGCAACCATGATTGTGCGTTGAAGGGGGTTTGATGCGCCGTTGACCTAAAGTTGACCCTTGTATTTCTGATTTATTGTCTGCCTATGAATATAAAACAGAAATTGAGTCTACGGAACTACGCTTTTTTGTCTTGTTGTCTTCCATGGAATCTCTCTGCCTCTCTGACTGTAGTTAAGTGGGTGTAACAAGTAACAAGCAATTAAAGAAGGGCTCTTCTTCAATTTATATTAATTAACAACTCCTAACCTTAAACCTCTCGAATCTAGAACTTTTTTCGGGAGGACCAGAGCTCTTCCGGTTAGGTTCTCTGCAACGGTCGGAGGTGGAGTCCCTCTTCACTGGTAAGTGGAAAGGGGTATTAGGGGGCGGGGCTAGATTAATCTGGGCGGGACTAGAATTTTCACGGTTCGTTGTAACAAAGCCAAAATGGAGGATGACTGATTGACACTTGCGACTCACTGACTTTTTGCTTATTGCATTTAGGCGCTGCTGCTTCTACGGAATTTTTGACTCCCAGGAATTTTACGTATTTCTGCCACTTGATTAAACAACAACTGCAAGAAGTGGGGCGCTTGATTGTTTGTTAGGTTCCCACATTTAGAAAAGACCCTTGTGTTGACTTCTTGTGAAGTTAAGAGGAACTTGAGCATTTGACTTCGTCCTGGAGAAAGCAAATAGAGGGGAGGAGCTTAACTGTTCTAGTACTGTGCTTCGGGAGCTACTTCCGGGAAGTGTCATGTGATTCGCTGGAGAGAGTAAGACCTAGGACATGACCTTGAGTAGGACCGTGCTCGCCTCCATTCGTTGCTCCTCCCTTGACTAACAGTAGTAGTAGTACTTGGAGTGGATGGACTTTGGCTACGCCTTAGCACCCCTGACCACGCCCCTTCCGGCGCCGCCATACTTTGACTAGGCCTAACTCTCCTTACATCTAAACTCTGGCTCCGCCGGAGCGACCTCACCGGCTCGAGCCGCCGACTCCGCCCCCTCGTTTCTGGACACTGTGAACTTTGGCTCGACTTTGGCCGACCGGTCGCTTCTAAACTTTTACTATGCCTCGGCACTGCTGATTCCAGGAGACTGTGACTCGGCTGCGTTCCGCCGCCCGACCGCGCCCACTCTGTGCGTTGACTCCTCCTAGGCTCTTGCAGGGCTGCCCAATCGAAACTGGCGAGCACCAGCGCTGGAAAGAGCAGCAGACTGACAAGGAGGAGGAAGAGGAGTGGTGGGGCCCTGGCGGGGCTGTGAGTGGAGGGGTTTGGCGAGTCTGTGGCCAATGAGCGTCGATCTCTCCAGTTGCTCGTCGTTGAGGTCTGGATGTGGGAGGAGTCGAGAGAAGCGATGAGGGAGAGAAAGGCCTCCGTGGTCGAACTTGCCCGAGGGAAGTCGTACTCTTCGTCTTCCTCGTCGTAGTCCTCCCCCTCGGCCGAGTTGAAGCGGTCTGGGGGCGGGTCGTCGTCATCCGGAAGGTGAGGTGGGGCGGGTGGGTCGTCGACGTAGAAAGGTACGTCTCCGTCGTAGAAGTCGAATACTTGCGGCTCGGGACTGGACGTGTCCTGGGTGACTAAGCACTGGAGGAAGACCTGCTTCAGGGTCTCTTGGTCTGGGGGCGGGTGGAGGGGGTTTTCCTCGTGGAGGTGTGAGTCGAGGGGGACGCAGTTCTCGTCCTCGAGCACCCTGCGCCGCAGAGTGGAGGAGAGGGCGTTGTAGGTGCGGGGGAGGGCGGTGTTGTAGGTCCAGCAGCACTGGGACACGTTGACCCGCCCCTTGATGTCCGTGAGGAGGGGATGGGGGTCGTCGTGGTAGGAGCCGTAGTCTTGGCAGTAGGTAACGGACAAGTTGCGTAGGTCGAGCGAGGAGAGGGGGAAGGAGGCGTGGCTAAGACCGGCCGTAGACGGATTGAAGAGAATGCAGACGAGGGCGTCTGGATTGGGGGCGGAGCGTCGAAAGAAGTAGTCCTCCGTGTGGTGGTGGTTGGAGTCTGTGTAGGTGGTGGGGCAGTGGAAGGCGGGGTGGCCACCGTACTGGGAGGGGTGGAGGGCGGCCTTGCCCGAGGCCTCCACCTGGACACGGTCAGGTGACAGGTAGGGACAGACACGGATCACTTGGTGACACGTCGAATCACAACTGTGGAGACCCGCCGGCAGAAGACCCTCTACCAGCAGACTGCAGCTCCAGTCCCGGTATGCTTCCTGCAAATTGACAACAGACCCACTTTAAAACAAGCGCTTTTCGCCATTTGTAACCACTTAATACTAAAATGCTACGCTTGGAAACAATTGGAACTGAATATGCATTATACTTCTTTTAGGACAATAATTATGCTTGGTTAGAAAACAGAAACAATTATGTCGCTGATTTTTTTGATATTGGGGATAATCGCTGATTTGCTTTTCTGTGGCGTCTACGCTTCCATTTTAATTTTGAAAAAATAGTATTAAACGGTCAAGAACTGTGATTACTGAAAGTTCAATTTCTTAGCACAATATTTTGGGTCAAGAGGTCAAGTGCCCTGAGTACTCACTTGGCATCCGAGTCTCCACCTGGGGCTGAATGTGAATGGCTGTGCAGCAGTCGATTTTGTTGAGGACCCTGACCATGTCGCAGAAGAAGGCCTTGGCGGTGGGGATGGTGTCGCGGACCGTTCTGCGCGCCGTGTCGTTGAGGAGGGAGGTGTTGAGGAGGGCGGAGCAGAAGGTTGGCCATCGCCGTGCCTCGGGACAGTCCCAGTCTGGCCCCACCGGCGGTGGCTCGTCTGCGGACGGGCTCCTCAGAGGGACGAACACCACGAGAAAGACAAGGACCACGAACCACGCCCAGTCACGCTGACACAAAGTTCCCTGCGGCGGAGGCAATGCCATGCCGCCACCAAACCGCCCACCCAAAGCATCGCACAACTACACAACGGCCCTGCAAACAATCAACCCAACTAATTAGCCAATCAATTAATTAACCCACCTCAATTAACGCCCCACAAAGCCAGGTTCTCCTCAGCGATTGAGCTGAGCCTCAGCAGATGGACTCCGACAGAACGCAGATGTGTTTCCGTTTTTCCGATTTGTGAAGATCAGGAGAAAGCTCTGCTCTTATGCGACCTACAGTGCGTGCGTGTTTTTTAAAAGCTAACATTTCATTAGAAGTTTAGAAAAACGCTAATACTTTTTTAATTCCAAATCGCTGCGCGCTGATAATTCAGGATTTCAAATTAACTTATTATTGACGCTGTAGCGCTGCTGAAAGGCTTTTGTTCCTTGTGGCGTAATGTAAACAACTTTCACTTCGAGAACAAAACAAAATTCATTCATCTTTTACTCCGCTCGTTTACGCCCATTAGCACGATATTTCACAAGAAAATTACGAAGAAAGGAAAGCAGGTTTAGGTGCTTACAATAATTATTTTACTTTGATTAAAGCCTAATTGAGCTTACTAATCATTAATCAATCCATTTTTTTTTTATAATTAATCTCAATCAGTCAGAGAGCCTGAAAGATGGAAAACAATCATATAGAGATCCTTTGACCTGGACCACTTTCTCCGCTGTAAAATTTAACCTTTACTAAAAATTCAGGTGAACGCTAAAAATGTTTTTAATCAAATCAAATTTTGAGACATTCTAATTTAGTTCTTCAGCACGTATTTAAAAAAAAATTGTAATCATCAAACAGCAGATATTAGATTTAAAATGTGAAAATTGATTTTAGAAGTGAAAGTCCTAAGTTACTCAAAAATTCCAAACAACTATGCACTTCTCATTCACAGAAAACGTCCCTGCACTTCTCACGTAGCAATCACCTGATACAGACCTGAACGATTTACAGATTGATAGCTGAAACTTGTGTCAATCAACTTGATTGTGATTGAACTTCGTTTGCTTTTTAAAATGGTAGCGACTGTAAAAAAAAGAAGACAGAGAGATCATAAAAAAGAGAAAGTGAGGAGAAAGTTGATTGCTCGTGGATGAGGAGTTTATGGAAGATGTGGCTGGAAGTTAAGGGCGTGATTGATGCCTCGATTGAATGGGAAGCACTGGAGAGGGGGTACTTACAGTTTCTTATTTTCGGAGTGTCCCGAAGTCCTCACTTTGTTGTATTTCCTGAATATGGACGTTGGAAGAAAGTGTGTGACAGGACATGGCCGTTGGCGACGGTGAGACCGGTGGTCCTTAGAGCAGGGCCCTGCACTCCACCCACTTGTCGTTGCACATAGTCCTAGACTGACCTGGGGTCACTCACGCTCCTTTGAGTAAGCTCACGGAAGGTAACTGTGGGGCCTTGAAGGACCGATCCTGAGCCTTCCCTTGATCACTTAGGTCCAGAGAGCGGAATCCATTTTTTTTGACAGTGGCAGTTGAAGTGCCTGGAGAGTGTATGGAGGGATGGTTGCGCGGCGGAAGGCAGGAGAGCCGTTCCTTGGGAGAAAGGCAAGTCTGGCTAAGTCTGCTCCTGCTCTCCAGGCCAAGGTAGCTCCTCCCGACGGTGGCCGAAGACCGTGAAAAAAACCGTGGTTCGGAAGACAGATCTTGGCCACATCCGTCTTACTAGGCCACACGCTCCTTCTCCGCCTTTCCTTCCCTTCCAAGAACATCCACTTTCTCTCCCACCTTCCTCAGGAGAGAAAGTGCGAGGAAAGTGAATTAAGGACTCTCGGCCAGAGCCTTAAGTATGTCAAGTCCCACCGAGCCCACCAAATGGTCACAGCCCACCAAACCCACCACTCAAACTAATAAACAATGACTCAACCAATAAACAGTGCTATTAAACAACCAATCAGATTTCCTCATTTTTTACATCATCAAATCCATGGGAATTTCATTTAGCCTCAATTTTGGACTTATTAGATGCTAGTGTGAGGCGAAAGGAAAAACTTTCACTTTTTGTGGAAAAGTGAAAACAGGAGGAGTTGATGAGTGTTCAAAAATAGGGTTTTTGAGAATCCTCCTGCTTTCTCCTTTTGTTTTTTGTCTTTGAGGTAGTCGGTAAGATTTGTGTGATAAATATGAGCGTTTTTTGCTGGCTGAGAGTTATGGGACGGTGAGACAGAGAAAGGTGTTTTAATTAATTATTCAAATTAGTTTTAATTAGGACAAATCATTAGGAAGATTACTTTCTCTTGCTTCATTTCCAAAAGGCGAGAGAGTAGGAGAGAAAGTGGAGAGAGAAAGGAGGATTTTTTTTTTGGAAAAGAGGCGGGAATACTGAAGAAAAAATTCAAAATACTTTTGAGAGAAAAGTGAAGTGACAACTTTTAATTTTAGAAACAAAAAGCTTGAGTTTGACCTTTGATACTCGTATTGACTAATTATAGAATTTTGTGTGTGCTTTTTTTATTTGCTCAGACACACCCTAAACGTTTAAACGAAACTGAATTGAGTCATCGTCGGCTGTTGGTGTCAATCGGTATCGCTAATTCCAAAAACTCATTTTTCATAAAAGTAAGTTAATTAATTAAAGTAAGGATAACTAATAAAAGTAAAGTAAAGTTAATTTCTTTTATGGTTCATTGCAGGTCAGGAACCGGCTAAGGGTCAAATCGGTATCGATCTAGAGAAAATAATGTCAAAGTCTCGGGTACCAATGCCACTGGCGAAAGTTCTTGATCTTGACAAAGCGCTTACGAAAACGTTCTGTGAAAACGCGGCTCGAATATGTCCGGAGATAAACGGATCTTACAGAATTTATCTAAAGGCTTTAGAGGTACGTTACTTCACACGCTTTAGGTCAGCATTTTAGGAATTTGAATGTCATAATATTGATATCGCTTTGTCCTGAGCAGATATCTTGTCACGGATTGCCCTGGATATCGCTGACGCTGATTTGGATATACCTGTTTGGTTCTTCAGAGACACGTGAAATACAAATCAATCTGTTGTTTGGTTAGCATGAAACGAATTGAGAATAAATTGTAATAAGTTCTGCGATTTAAGGGTGCACCTTTGTATTCTTTCAGGTTTACTTTATGACATTATGCTTGTAGCGTTTGTCAAAGCAATTACAAGAAGATCTCGACCAACGTCCGGCGGACGAAAGCATGATATGTTCCTAACGATTGGAGTGGACAAGTTCAGTTTTCCTTCGGGACATGCTACGAGAGCAATCTTCCTGGCCTTCTTTTTCTGTAACTGGGCGTATCCCGACATGTGGCTTCTCTGGAGGCTTTTCGTTTTCGTTTGGGCGGGTGCAGTCTGTATCTCAAGGGTTCTGCTTCACAGGCATCATATCCTGGACGTCCTTGGCGGAGTACTCATAGGTTACCTTGAGTTCTTTCTCGTTGGAATTCTCTGGGTGGGTCCTGCAGGGAGCAAAATGATTGGTGATTGGATATCGACTGCTGCGGAGGATGAGTACAACTAATTTCCAAGCAACATCTTCACAGCCAGTTGAAATTTTTTTTTCTGACAACTGGACATTTGCCCAACCATTAATTTAATGATACCTTTACCACTCAAATTGTGATTTAAAACTGACGTGGCAACATAAAACCGATTTTTACTCAAAGTACACTATGTCTTCCATTTTGTCTTCGCCAAGGTTTTACAGCGATGATTGTCAGTGCGAAGCAACCTCGGTCAGTGCTATTGTAAGAGCGCCGAGCCGCCGACCAACATCGCTGTAACAACCTTGGTCTTCGCCACTTTACAATACAAAGTTCGGGTACTTCGGGTAAATATGGGATGACTTATAATAAACTTCTAAAAGTGTCATGAGTGGGAAGGGTGTCAAGACCGAGGTCACTGTAACTTTGGTCCCTTCCCCGTCTCAGGAGGAATGGACTCCGTCGGGTATGTGATGCTTTTCTAAATTTCAAATTCGAAAATCGGATACTGAATATTTTCTGTTCTTTTTTTTATTTTTTTGTAGCCGGACCTTCTTTGACATCAACGATGGTCGGAGACTACGATGGTAACCTTCCCACCAAGTGTCCAAAATGTTTAAACATGGTGGTAGGTCAAGGTCAAAAACCCAACGACTGGATTCTAGTAGTCTGACATCGTCGTTCGCACATCCTGTTCTAAATCGTTAAACTCTGTCAGGTCCCAGTCGAACAGCGTGTTGACAGCGTCCGACAATGCTGCCATTCGTTCTGGTGCTGCTTGTGTATTCGGAAGAATCGGTGCGGCTGTAGGGATTGCAATGATGAGCTCAGGGACGTTGTCATAGTTTGTCCTCGATGTCATGTCCGAAGCTGTTGTCTTTTTACCATTTCTAAATTTGATGAAAGATTTCATCCGTGTCATTATTTTCCAGGAGACAATTGCTACCCATTGATGAGTGCCCCCCATTTTGTCCTTGGAATACTTTATACGCGTTGTTAATTAACCTTAGTCATTAAATAATTAAAATATTTTATACTTTTTTTTACACGTTCATCCATTTTGTTTGAACAATTCTTCGTTTTCTAAATATGCGTACTTATCTGTGCGCGGGAAATTTAATTTGTCGAAGAAGCGTTTGCCCTACATTAGACATTTCGGGCAACGACAAACTCCTTCAAATTTACCTCATTTAATTCAATCATAAGCAATTGAAATTAAAACTAATTTAATACGGTTCTAAAAGTATTGTAATGTACGGAATAATGACCTAATTCAAATGCGTTTTTTAATTTTTTAAAATAATTGCACGAGATTTCACATTATGCCCACCCTTGGAGTAGATCTTATAATTTAATTTGTGAAAACGTGGTAAAATTTTGTGTGACAAACTGCGTCGACTCGACTGCTGCTGAAGATCATTTTCATTCAAAAGTTGTTACAGTAAATTTGACCAATTTCGTTTTTTAACTAATTCCAGAAGTTAATTAAATAAGTTAAATTCTCAGTTAATTAAGTGTATACGTGTCCTCACGTAGGTAGTAACGCAGTAGGTAATCCCAGATCAATTGATTCGAGGGAAGGATACATAAAACGAAGGTAGAAATCGAGATTTTCGTGATTATCGGGATACCAGGAATCGTTGTTCATCGAAAAGTCATCTAACATTGTTGGCAATGGCTGGACGCGGCGGTGGAAGAGCTACAATGAACTTCCTAAGGAAGTCTAGGATGTATTCGGACGGCGGAGGAGGAGCTGAAGGTTATGGTAAGTCCTGATTTACTGTATTTCGATTCGTTTGTTAACGATGATTACTTTAGGTTATGTGTGGTAGAACTATACGATTGGATTTAGGAATGCGAAAGTATGTATTATGATTTCTGTGTCCTATAGATGGTCGGGCAGACTTTAACTTCACGTCAAATAGAAGTAGAGCCATTAGACGTGTTCCCAGGAATTTTCAACATCGGTTGGGAGGATTAGAAGACGATATCCAAATGGATGGAGCTGAACATGGTGGTCGAAACACGTAAATTGCATTGGCTTTGGAAGACGTGATTTATAATCTTTTTACGTATGAGCTCACATTATTTTAACACAACAGCATGCGTGGTGGGTTTCGAGGACGAGGTCAATTCAGAGGTCGCAGGGGCGGGAAGCACTTCAACCGGAGAAATGATAATAATAACCATAGCTTTGGTCCTGGTTGGCACAAAGTAACGGTAAGTTATAAGGATAACTTATGACGTTCCGTTGCTTTTAGCTCGAGCATAGTGATTTCGATCTGATGAAGATGAGACAGTTTAACCAAATAAGTATATTTGCAGATAACAAATGGAGGAAATCTTGACAGAGACTTTGTCCTCAACTCTATTGGCTCTTTGTCTCGAACACCATTCCAACCAATAGCGGTAAGATATCAAATAGATATCAGATGGAATTCGTTCAAACTGATTACATTATGGTAATTTGTTATAGTATTCGAAGCTTGGAGTCAATGCTGTCTTTTTCATTGAGAATCGCACTGCTGCCGAAGGTGTTGCTGGTTGTAGTGGTCAATTCAGCGGTCCAGATGCGCAACCGGTATTTACTCTTAGTTTGTTAACGTGCTAAATAAAATCTAACTGAAATATTAAATCTCCGAAGATCTTACTCCGTGTGGACACAGCCGGACCTCCACCCACTGCAACGCTTGATGCTAAAGTAGAAGCCGTTCTTAAGACAGCTCTTGGCACTAGATATGACGCCGCGGGGCCATCCCTAAATTTACAAAACTTTTCAAATTCACCTGAATTGGTCCGAGACTATTACGTACCGCTCTTTCGACCCAGCGTCGTTACCAAGATATTCAATATTCTGGTTGAAATCCTGCCGAAACTTACCATTCTTGACATTTCCAACAATAAGTTGGCAACGCTTGAATCGTTCCAAAAATTGCCGCAACTGACGCCTAATCTTAAAGCACTAAACTTAACCGACAACAAGGTAGCCTTAATTATGTTATATTTTACTCATTAAAAGTAATTTCTTAAAAAACTACATTGTAAGTTTAAACATTGTTGATTTTAGTTGCGGGAAATATTTCTTCTGGAGAGGATAAAGGGTCTACCACTCCTGGAGATTGTGCTGGAGAAAAATCCATTAGTGGACAGATTCACCAATAAGGATGAATACATAAGGTCAATCGAACAAAACATTTCAATAATGCTAACCAGTAACAGCTAAGCGAAGCCTTTCCCATGTTCCTTGAAACCACTTATGAGGAAGAACAACCTTCGATTTTGGTGCATTGTAAGGTTTTACGTTTTCTCAACTATCGATTGGTATTTGTCATGATGGAGGAAGCACTGGCTTGAAAGTTTTCTTCACGATTATTTTCTCTGCAAGTTAAAGTGTCATAAATTAGATCAACTCTGCCTTCGGAACTCATTTCCAGGACTTAGAAATTTTATTCTAAAAAACATTTACCAACAACGATTACGGCAAGGTGAATGATTGTGGCAGTGGAGAGGAGTAGCAGAAAGATGTTGCTTCGTTCCGGTCACAATTCTCAGTCGCAACGGATGTCAGTTTGCTTCACCAGCTAAAATTATGGCTTTCTAAAGCCGTTTTCAACGCAAGCTCAGCCCATTTGAAAAAGAAAAAAGAAAAGAACGTACATAATTTGAATTCTAAAAAAAGAGATTGGTTTTTAAAAATCAGAAAAGAGGAGATACTGCACTAAGGTGATACACGTGAGGGAGATTTTGTACGTGAAAGCTGTAAAAACGAATGCAAAACTCCACTTCTGGAATTGTTGATTCGGACGAGCAGAACCTTTGCACAACGTTTTGCCTTGCCGTAAACAAATAATCATTTTCCAACCTGTCACTGATGAAAGCGTTTAGCATATCCTGTGAAGTGTTTTTCCGTTGCCATCGAATCTGGAATTTCCTGAAAAGGGATTTCGATTTTGACTCGTTAACTTGTCAAAGTTCTATTCGCTTGTGATTTTGTTGTAAACGCTTCCTCCAATTTTGACAAACGACTAATTGTTAAATTATTAACAATTAACGGAATTAATATATTAATTATAGTGGAATTAACAATTCCATTATATTTGGAAATGGAACCAAATTAGAAGCGCTGTCATTCCTACTGCTACCCGGATTCCTGTAAAACGTCACAATCCTTTATTCCTTGACCTTTTGACCTTGAGAGACTTAGAGAATTTAAAAGCTTGGATTCTGTCTCTCAAGTTTCCTAGGCTCGCTTTGTATTTATTTGTGTCACTTCCAGAAATCTTCATCTACGATGCATTACAAATTATTTATAGAGCCCTTCGCAAGTACTTTCCAAAGGTGACGAAAGTGGTAAGGATTTCAGCCAAGTTTCTTTTTAAATTTTTTAGCACCAAAAATTATAAAGAAAAAATCTTTCTCATTAGGACGGCATTGACTCTCCGCCTCCACCGGATTTTGACGTTGAGGAAGTGAAGTCAATTATTCCTTCAATTCTGCCTGGATTTTCCTGTAACGAGGAGGCACGGCGCATTGTGGACACGTTTGTAGATCAGTACTATAAAATTTACGACTCTGACAATAGAGAGCCTCTATTCTCAGCCTATCACGAATCAGCAGTTCTTACTATTCAGTCATGGTCCACACGCCTCGGTAATGAGGCACCAAATACAAAGTAAGCTAAAGCCAATGTTTAAAATAATCAAAAATTGGTTTTGATTTGAATTCAAAAATCTTGTTCTAAAAATAGGCTAACCTCCTATCTAACGGAAGCCAGGAATTACCTCAAAAATCAAGACGCAAGTCGATTAGAACGCTGTTTTCATCAAGGGAAGTTGGATATTGTGGCTTTTCTGTCGAGGCTACCAAAAACTACGCATGATGTTCATAGCTTTGTAGTTGACCTAACAGTAGCCCTTGTAAGTAAACTATTTATGTACTTTCTGGAAAAAGTTTATGAAAATTTCGAATATTTATTAAACATTCGTTCGTTTTTTCTTTTGCAGCCGACACTGATAAACTTTTGCATTACTGGGTGCTTCAAAGAGCGCGGTGGTGAGAAGGATATGACCCTGCGGTACTTTCATAGAACATTTGTTCTCGTTCCGCTCAATCAAGGTTACGTGATCATCAACGAAATGCTGTTTGTGACTAACGCTACAAATGATCAGTTCAAGGTGGGTTTAGGATAAATACGGTTTTAGTGAATCAGTTGGATGATAAGTGATTTTTATTAACTCGATTGCTGTTTCAGACGGCCTTTTCGATACAAGCCCCACCGCCGCCTTCAGCGACTCCGATGCCAAGTCCTATTACTCCAGTGCCGGCAGCCGAACTGCCAAATATCCCCAGCCTCACCCTGACCTCTGAGGCGGAAAGGAAGGCGCTTATGATAAAACAATTTGCAAAGGAATCAACGATGAACGACGCTTGGGCTGAGAAGTAAGTTAATTCAATTTAAATCTAGAAAATAGTTTATTAAAAAAAAACAATCTTTTCTTTGATTTTCTAGGTGTTTGGATCAGAATGGTTGGGATTATAACAAGAGTGCTGTTGTATTCACGGAATTACACAAGAACGGGAGCATCCCGCCCGAAGCATTCGTTAAATAAATTCTAAAAGTAAATATTATATATCAAATATATTTAATAATTGATATGAATCTAATATCATTTTATCCTCTTAAAATCGTGTTAATAAAATGGAAATATTTATGTAATCGTTCTTAATTATCCGTCAAAACTCAACTGTTTCATACTAAATTAAGAAAAATGAAGCTTTGCATATGTTTTGAGTGGGAAATTGAATTGAGAGGTGTTGACACATCAAATAGAAAAAGAGTCAGCCGGTGTGACAGCAAATGTGGAAACGGAAAGTTAACTCACACTCAATTACCGTTACTTAGTTAATTAACAGTTAACGAGCATTTAGATTTAATTGACATTGACTTAATTAGTTAGGTATTGGCTTTGGGTAAGTGCTTTAACTTTATTTATGATTCGTTTAAGGCTAAACGCGAAAGCTAAATGTCAATGTCTGTGAATGATTACAGGCTAAAAGTAAGCGCCAAGCCCAAGGCTTGTGAAGATGAGTGACATGTCAATGGCAGAGGGCAGTGACACGTCACTGGTGGCCGAGCCTACGACTGTGTCACCAGCGTCCCTTGTGTCAACCCAGCAGCTGGCAGACTACATCAAGAAGGTGTTCACTTGCTTCGACGATGAGTCATCGACGGACCAACTTCAGCGTCAACTCAGCGATGCCCATGACCTTCTTCATCGGTTCATCGCTGACTCTCAGACGAAGTCGATTTTTGTTCAGAAGATCATAAGCAACCAAGGTACAGCTGTAGTTATCCCAGTGATGAATGGTACAAAAAATTAACAGTATGTTAATTTATATTAATTAACGGTGTTGTAGACGATGACACGAATGGCGGAAGCGGAAGTGTCAGTCTTCCACCTACGTCCACAACGGCCATCGAGTACTCGGTCTCCTTTGAAGTCTCCTTCGCTTCCATCCATTCCACTGGACTACTGTTCATGAAGCGCGGTGGATTCCTAGAGGCGGAGAAAAGTATTCCATCGCAGCTGAGGACCGTGGTTCTCAATGAAGGCTCACCGTATGAGACGCTTCATTCTTACATCGCATCGGCCGTGTCACCCTACTTTAAGTCCTTCCTCCACTCTACCGAAGTTCATCCCAATGATGCACAGGCGACGGACAACAAATTGGGACCTTCAATTGAAAAGAAGCTCACTGAGCTTGAGCTGGGTCTTCTCCATTTGCAGCAGAACATTGACATTCCAGAAATATCGCTTGTCATTCATCCGGCAGTGGCTCAAGTCATCGCTACCTGTGCCAAGGAAGGGAGGAAGCCGCGTATTGAAGAATTCGGGGATAACGTAAGGATTAATTTAATTGTTTCAGTTTCATCATTTAATTCTTGAACATTTTTATCAGGTGGACGATTCTTCATTTCTAAACGCACTGCAGCAGGGTGTAAATCGCTGGATAAAGGAAATTCAAAAGGTTACCAAACTCGAGCGAGACCCTACCAGTGGAACCACTTTGCAGGAAATCAACTTCTGGTTGAACTTGGAGCGAAGTCTTCTAAAACTCCAAGAGAAGCGACAGAGCCTGGAAATTGAATTGACGCTGGACATTCTGCGACACGGAAAACGATTTCATGCCACGGTGTCCTTTGACACGGATACGGGACTCAAGGGTGCCTTGACCACGGTCACTGACTACAACCAATTGATGAAGGACTTTCCAATCAATGAACTTCTGTCTGCCGGTGATCTCGAGAAAATACGCTTCTCCCTCCAGCAGATCTTTAC